>JAVJIF010009817.1:0-139214 GCA_038442645.1 Agave tequilana
CATGTGCTCGCATCCATACACAATTGAACAAGTCTTGACTTCATCTTCATCTCAATCCTTCTTCTCCATAACCCCCTTATGGGTTCACAACCTAATTATGTTGAATAAATTCAGGTCAAACCTGAAACTTGATCCCCCATCGATCTCATTGATCCACACATGATTTATGAGAATTTACTTCACCATAAGAGTAACAATCTGGATTTTCTTGTTGCACGTCTAATCCCAATCTCCCTTTGGGGTACAACTGAACATCAAAGTTCAAAATCATCATAGTCTCTGATTGTTTCACAACCTTCATTTTCGAAACCGAGGATAACTACAATCTACCAACTGTAACCTCCGAATTTGCAACATGTAAACATCCCTGACACAGTCGGCCTGAAACTTCCCATGGGCATCTTTGAAAACTTCGATAAGATCACCTTTACAACTGAAACTGAACCCTTCTCCATGTAGGATTTCAAAAGAGATGAGATTGTACCTTGGCTTGAAACATGACTAACACCTTGAAGAGTAATGATGCATTCACCATGACATTGAAACTAGATTGTTCCTTCGCCAGTCACCTTGCTCGTAGTAGAATTCCCATGAAGAATTTTTCCCTTGAAAGTGTATAAGGAAACATCTTCATATTAAAAACTGATGTGTAGTGAATATCTAGAATCAATTATCCATCTATTTTTGTTACTGATTGATCGCTCTATAATAGATAGGACGTCACACTTTTATTCATCTCCTTTATGCAGTTCAGTGACACTAGTATCTGGTTATTTTTTTTTTCAAATTCAACAATCAACTCTAATGTGCCCCTTCTTGTGACACCAGTTACACACCAAATTCTTGTGTCTAGAGTATCCGTAAAACGTTCATTATTACTCTTCTCTTTTGAAAATTGAACTTGTTTGGAGTCATCATGATGAGATTCACCTATCAACTGATTGTCAATTTTATCCTTATGAGCAGATGCTCCTTCACCTCATTGATCTTGATAGTTGAATTTGCCTCCATAAATGATAGCTTCCCTAAAGCTCTTATATGAAGAAGTTAAAGAACACAGTAATTAGAGTGTTTGATTCTCATATTCTATCTTAATCTCTATCGTATCTAAATCATTGATAATAGAGAAAAATTATGTAATATGAGACTTGATAGGTGTACCTTCATGCATGCAGGAAGAAAGAGATACTGATTTAGAATCAACTGATTCGCCAACGACTTCTTAAAATAGGATTCTGAGGTCGCTCCTACAACGAGGATGATGTTTCTCCAAAGAAAATCCATTCAACATTTCGTTTGTCAAGCAAAACTGAATAGCCGTCAAGGCTTTCTCATTCAACTTCTGCCAATTTTTTCCTTCATGTATTGAGGCTTTTTCTCCCTCCCGAGTAGTGCTTTTTTCAACCTGCTCTGGATCAAGATGGCGTTCGTCCTAATCTGTCACCTGCCAAAATTGATGACACCATCAAAATACTGAATATCGAACTTGATCGCAGACATCTTCATATTGACCTTCCTCTGATACCAAATGTGAAAACAAATTGTTTGTTATGATACCAATTATTGTGCCCCACGATCAATCGCTGGTGCGGTGCATTGGAATCAAAATAGGATCGACGAGCAACGAGAAAAAGAGAAGAAAGAAGATATTTCGAAGTATAGAAAGCCAACACACAATATAACATGGTTCTACGATCAGATAGATTGTCTTTACATCCACGGAGAAAGTGGAGAAACTTTATTAAGCTTTGGGGGAATACAATTAAAAATACTTACACTTCTCGTTAAGAAGCTTACAAGCCCTTTGATGGCCTCTAAGAATGGCGAACTCCTGTGGCTAAAACTTCTCACACGTATCTCTCATCTAGATGAATTATATCCTTTAGGAATTACAAATTAATTAGTTTTATTGAAGGTACCTAAGGGGTATTTATAGACCATAGAACTCTCTTAATTCTAAACAAACTATATCAATACAAATGGTTACCGTCTCAGAATAAAGGAAACCTAGATCCAACTTGAACTGAAAACAAATCAGAAAAGAAACTATCAAACCCGTCATTAGTCGACTAGGCCAGGGTATTAGTCGACTAATACTATGCATAGTTAACTAGGCATAAATACTAGTCGACTACTCTGACAAAATTTAAAAACTCCAGCTCTCTGTTTGTCAACCTAGTCGACTATACAATGTATAAGTCGACGAATCCATATGATTAGTTGACTATACCTAAATTAGTCGACTGATAATGTGCACAACTCTTTATGCACATTTGTTCTATGATCTCTGAAGTTTTGTATTCCTTAAAGATGTATTTCAGTCACAATCCTAAAAGTTAGAGGCTAATGATGGGTTTGAAGTCCCCTAAAACCACCTTTGGAACCAATTTAAAATCATGTAACTATATAATTACTAATTCCACTAAAAACTTAAAATTATTTTATCTCCTCCTTTCTCTCCATCTCAATTCCTAGCTCTTGCTAATTCTAGTTATAACCAAACAACTAATACCAATCAATTCATCTTCAACTATTCATCTCTCAAAGTCTAAACTCTATTACCTAATCGTTGTCACAAACGCAGCTACAGGTCTATGCATAGTTGCGTTACAGATATTTTTTTCAAAACTATCCATAGTCCTGTTCATACTTAGGTCTACTAACGTAGTACAACATAGACCTCCCAAAGTACAAACAGAGTACTAGTAAGGCATGACTCACTGGTAAAAGGGTGAGAGTGGCTTGTGGGGGGTCCCCGGCTCAAGTCGGATTGCAACCTCTGTTTGCATAATAATGTGGGCCCTATCTCAGAGAGAGATCGGTGAAATAGACATGTGTGTGAACATGCGGACTACATGCACCGGAACAGAAAGACCTATGAAGCTTCACTATTCTTTGGGATTTAGTTTGGGGCCTTTCTTGTGAAGCTTAGGTGGAAGGCTAAAAAGGCCTCCTTCTGGGGGGTCCCCAGCCATCAGTGAGATACCACTCTAGAAGTAAATGATGAATCCCCTTAAAAGAATACTTTGGGACTCGTTAGGGATTTACTTGTCTTTATATTGTTCATTCCATTCGATCTTTTAGGTCCCTGTTCATCTTGATGGTTATGTCATGATGGCCCTTGAAGCATAATGTAGTTGATAGGCCTCTCATGTCACATTTGCTTGATTGAATAGAATCTCTCTCTAAAAGAAAATGGATGGCTAATTCCACAAAAAGTCTTTTTTCATGAGATATAACTAGCAATTCCCGCTTATGTGTTACAGAATCGACCATGGAACAATTCCCCAAAACAAAAAAACACAACAAGATTTAGGAGACACACATCATATAAATTGACTTGAACTAAACGCCAAGCTGGACATGACAGCGATCACTACTAACGTGCTCCGGTCGATCCATTGTCACACGGTCGATCATTATCACACCAAGCAAAACCCAAGTTCAAATGTGACTTGCAGCGGTAGACCCAGCGGTCAATCCGTTGCAAAGAGAAAAATGCAACGGTCAAAAGATTCTTTATCATTTGTTTGACTTGGATTTTTACAAATAAAAACTTGAAAACTATTTTCAAAAGTTTCCTCATTTTTTCATATTTTTCGAAAACCAGAACAACCCAGTAGTCTATCACAAAAAAATTCAAAAGTGAATTTCTCCACTTGGGGGGTCGACCAAGCGATCGATCTGCGCCCAACAGAGAGTTGGAGTATAACTTTGGCATCAGCGGACGATGCAGCGGACACTCTGGTGGTCGATCCGAGTCCAAACTGAGAGCACTGAGTTCTGACGGACGAAGCGGCGGATGAAGTGGCGGTCAATCCATGTGGATCTCAAACCACTCTGGATCTTCGGGTCGATCACAAAGAATGAGTGACCGATCTGTTGTCACTGCTTCTATGTCATGTATTTCAATAAACCATTGGGTTGACTTGCATATGTTGTCGATCGATCCAAAAAAAACCCAAAACTCTCAAAATATGATTTAGATGCCTTTGAAAAACTATGAAATAATTTATATAAATTCTAATAATAGGCATAAAATCAAAGTAAATAGACCTATATAATATTTAGGTTCAGTTTAAAAGCTTATGTGCATTTTACTAAAACTTGAGTGAAATCATGCTTGAATTCAAATCAAAATATGTATGCATAAGTATGAATATACAGGTGTCAAATTAAATCTTGCCTTAGTTCTTCTTTCTCACATTGTAATCTTAAGTAGATATAGCAATCTTTGGTCTCACCACTCTAACTTCAATTGATTTGACTTGATAAATTAAGTAGTTTAAAATAGAAATTTACTGTCACCTCCATTATGCTTTTGCAATATGAGCTTTGATCCATCCAATCTCCATCCAAGTGTTATAACCTAAATCAAAATAGAAGAAATTATAATAGTAAATGTTAATGCATAAGTAGCTTAATGAGTGATAATTATCAAAGTAAAAACACAATAGGGCTAACAATCTCTCTTTTGATAATGACAGCTTATAAAGATACATAAAAATACAACTGAGTGCCAATCTCAAAACCCCTCATACATATAAACACCACACATAGATAAAGAGAGCAGTATTAGAGCTCCTCTGCATATATGCACTCATACATTGTGCACAATAGATATATCACAAGTAAAACTGAAAAACCTATTTCATAAAGAGATATCAATGAATATGTGTGTGACACAAATATGTTAAAATTTACCATATACCACACATAAACATGCACAAGCTTGCTAAAAAATCAATTCTGACATATATAGCATATATGAGCTTTCAAAAAGTCTACTTTATGAAAAACATGCACAAGCATGCACACTTATGCACAAACTCATAGATCACATATATGTATACAAAGATCATCAAAAGTAGCATATACATAACTTAGATGAGTACACAGAGGACATATACTATATAACAATCAAGAAGTTAATTGTATCTCATATCTCAAGAAATATGCACATGTTAGATAGATAACCACATCACGTTTAATGTATCACCAAATATCACCCAAAAAACTCAAAAAATACTCAAGTTCTCTTCCTCTATGGCATCATCAAGAGGAGATGGGATACATAAAAAATCATAAGAAAGACAAACTAATACAAAATCCATCACATGCATGTATCAAATGTAAAGCATAAGTACTTCTAAATAAAACTTATAATCCATTACAAGTGTAAACAATAAAAATATACAGGCCACTGCAATAGTATCAAAACTACTATGGATCAAAAAAGACATGTGTTTAAGATTACAGACCATCATCTAATCAAAATAAGTTTTAAAAACAAAAAAGAGAAAACAGTCATAGGTCTGTCTTGTCCACATCCTAGTCTTATGCATTGGAGGCTTGGGGAACTTGTGTGTCTGATGAAGAAGTTGAATTTCAACAATAAATAGAGATGCATATGCAAAATGAGGTAGGGTCTAGTATGGGCAAATGTCAGGAAGTAGGGACCATAGTATAAGAGACTCGCCAACTGAATCAAGGAAAAGCAGGGATGTCACTACACAAACACCACCAATAGCAGTGTTTGGTTCCTTCAGCGTCATGTGAGGGTCTCAATAGCTCACCATCACCATCTCTATACTCATCTGCCTCATCAGGCTGCTCATGCTGCCATGACTGGTGAACACCTCTGATAGATCCAAAACCAAGACCTTACATAGCCAATCCACTAAATAGGGTCTTGAACCAGTCAGTAACTACTTTCATTCTATATTGTGCTCTGATAATAAAGTGACATTAGCCATGAACTCCTCCTGACCAGTCTTCAGCTCAACTAGTCTCTCTTTCACACTTTTCTCTTCCACATTTTTTCATCTTTTCTTATTGTCTTCATCTCTCTTGAACTCTTCTCCAGATATCTTCTTCACTACTATATCAATCCTCCTCTTCTTCTATACTGTCACTGAATTGAGATGTTATCTTCCTTTCTCTTGAGTTGCTCCTCAATAGTCTCTCGCATAACAACAAACTCATCACTAGGAGAAACCAATGGACGCTTCATCATCTTCAAAGTGCTTTTGTTGAAGCCTCCATTGTAATAGCCGGCGCCTTGGACTTCAAGTCAATTTTCATATTCTTGAACACTTTTATCAGTACCATTCTATAACCAATGTTACTCTTCCTCCCATCAAGTTTCGCACAAATGCATGTGCGAGATTCACCTTGATATTCTTCTTGAGAGTATATAAGAGAAGATGGACATCACTCTTTATCTCATCAAAGTGTCCTCCTTGAGGCAAAACATTGTGCATGATGATCATAGTTATAAATTCTACATTAGGTGTCAATAAAGAAACATTTAACTTTGTTTTCATATTAACCAATAGGTCAGTTCTCTTACCAAGCAAGAGTTTTCTTACCTCATCTACATGGAAACTAAGTACATCAAAGGAACTTTCGAAGAATTTCACCCCACTATCTGTAAGATAATAAATTTTCTCTATCAAACTTGGGGTTAAAAACAAACTTGGTATCATCATTTAGACAATAATTTTCAGATTTTTCTTCCCCATCATTGCATATTGTGTAGAAACTTTCTCACAAGATCGGGATACCAAGAGAGTTTTTTTTAAGAACACAAAAAGTCCTAGGCTAGCAAATATGTCACCAATATCGTATGCTTGAAGAGAATCGAATTCCACATACCTCCCAAAACGGACTTTGAAATAATCCCTGATTTTATTTTGCCTTGAGACTGATATAGCAACTTAGACTTGGATCTCCCTCTTTGATGAGACATTCTAGATCAATGTCGCCACCAAAATTTAATTCTTCCATTTCTTCTTCTGCAGCAACCTCCTCTGAATCAAGATCTCTCTCACACTTCTTCCTCTTTCCTTTTCTCCCTACTTTTTTTTCTCAACCTTCTCACATCTTCAAGATCACTTCTTGCAATGATGATTCACTTGGTGGCAGTTCTTTTTGCCCTAGGAGTTGTTTGGAAGAACCTCAATTATCTTTTCATATGTTGTCGTTGTCATTGTCATCGTCACCTTTCTTGTTTGTGGGTAGCTTCGCTGTTACCATAGTGCAAGAGAGGATGGAGAACTACTTAAGCCAAATAACAAAGAAAAATTATAGTTTTGAGGCTCTACTAGCAAGCTAACTTGGCATTATATATTTAAATGAATGAATGAAAAAGATGAAAGATTTAGATCTAGAATCTTTGAGAACTTTGAAGATGAATGAGAAAGAAGTGTAGAAAGAATAAAATAATTTCTCAATCAAGAAGTTTGAAAGCACAAAAGTTTCACTATTTTAATTTTTAAATAAAATAAGAAAAATAAGTCTTAAAAGTATTTGCTCAATATCTTTTTGAACGTGAAAGTTAATAGTGGAAATTCTTAAAAAGAGAGTAGAGCAAACTAGTATTTATAGGTAGGAGAAGATAAATTTAAGTGAAAACAAGTTCAGCACAAAAATTAAAGTTTAAATTTTCTCATAATTCGAATATGTGTACAGCCGGTCGCCAATGTGTTTCGATCGATTCATTGTCACACTAAGCAAAACCCAAGTTCAAATGTGACTTGCAGCGGTCAATCCGTTTGCGAAGGGAAAATTACAACGATCAAAAGATTCTTTACTATTGGTTTGACTTGGATTTTTACCAATTAAAAAATTGATAATTATTTTCAAAAGTCCCTCACTTTTTTAAATTTTCGAAAACCATATCAACCCATTAGTCGATTGTCGAAAATCTAAATCTAGATTTATGCACTTGGGGCGGTCGACTGGACGGTCAATCCGAGCCCAACAGAGAGTCAGGTTACAACTCTGGCATCAGCAGACGAAGAGGCAAACGTTCTTGCAGTCGATCCGAGTCTAACCTGAGAGCACTGAACTCTAACAGATGAAGCGGCGAACACTCTGGCGATCGATCTGAGCCCAACTCGAGAGCACTGAGCTTAGGCAAACGAAGCGGTGGTTGATCTAGTAGATCTCAGGCCATTCTGGCTGCTTCAGGTCGATCTCAAAGATCGAGTGGCCGATCAATTGTCACTGCATCTACTGTCATGTATTTCAATTTTACCAATGGGTCGACCTACATAATCTAGCGATCGATCCAAAAACCCCCAAACTCATAAAATATGATTTAAATGCCTTTGAAAAAATATGAAATAATTTGTATAAATTCTAATAGTATAAAATCAAAGTAAATAGGCCCAAATTAATTTTTTTAGCTCAGTTTAAAAGCCTTTGAGCATTTTAACAAAACTCGAGGAAAAACATACTTGAATTCAAATCAAAATATATATGCCAAGAATGAATATACAATTTAGTGCCAAATTAAATATTATCTTAGTTCTTCTTACCTTACACAGTAACCTTAAGTAGATATACAATTTTTGGCCATCACTCTACCTCCAATTGATTTGACTTGATAAATTGAATAGTTGAGGTAGAAAATTTTCACCACCTCCATTATAATTTTCAATAAGAACTATGATCTATCCAACCTTCATTCAAGTGATTGATTAAAATCAGAAAACAAAAACTCGAATAAGAATTGTTAGTGCATAAGTAGCTTTATGAGCGATCATTATCAAACTAAAACACAATATGACTAACAGACTTTTTGAGTCACTTGTAGTGCAATGCCACCATTCATGGCTACAGTCAATGTAGGCACATCAAGGTTTTGCTATCTGTACTACCTTAATTGGCAACTTATTGCACATCTAGGATCTCAGATTAAGTATCACCAGACCAGATATGTGAAATAAGCTTGGAAAGACAGATTGGAGGAACATTATGAAGGACTGAGGCACCATCCCAAAAGACTAACCTTGTAGGTGGAGTTGCTTAAATTTATATATCAAGACCAACCCCACGTCTAGCTGACGTGGGACTATTTGTTTGACCCAAATTCCAACAATTTCCCCTCGAATAAAGAGTCTCCCTGCAAGCTCAACTATCTCATATCGGAAGATCAAATGCTCTATCGAGATACATTTTTTTTTCTCTGCATAGTATCAGAGCTTCCCAGTAGTGTCATGCACACTACTTTTAAATTCTCGAGAGCCCAACTAGATTTACAAGGGCACACTGGGCCTTTTTGGCCATTAGGGTGATCAGGCCCCTTGCGCCTTTGCGCCATTGGGGGATCTTACGTCATCGAATATTATCCACACACACGACTAAGTGCAGGGTATGGCTCTGTACCAATTGAAGGATTTGGGGTACCATCCCAAAAGACTAGCTTTTTAGGTGGAGTTGCCCAAATTCTTATATATCCAAGACCATCGCCGATGTGGGACTATTTGTTCGACCCAAATCCCAACAATTCTCCCTCGAACAAAGAGTCTCCTTGCAAGCTCAACTATCTTCACACTGGAAGATCAAATGCTCTATCGAGATACAATTTTTTTGGACAACTTGCCTACGTCCTCTGGGTAAGGGAGAGAGAGTTTTATTGATTCAACAACTAATACAATTTGTACTTTGCATATAATTCAAGAGGGCTCTTTGTAACACCCGGTAATCCATAAGTAATTAATGGGTTTCATATGATTAATTAACTATGCCTTTATATATTCATATATATGTATAGAATTATGAAACCCTTAAGGTAAGGCGTGATTAATTAGTCACTAGTACCATTATCATAGTTGCATACCTTGAGTATACAATTTTAGCTTGTTATATGTTTATAAACTTCTATTTTTCCTTATTTAATTTTTAGTATTCTTAAGAATAATGAAAAGTTTAGGCTAATGGTATATTATACCATTACCAATTAAATAAAGAAGAAAAGAAAATTTAAAACACAGACTATAATATAAAAAAATTCAACTTTAGTTAGTGGGAAAGTAGGTGTGCATGGTGATGATGTATCAAGGGCCAAGATGCTCTTGATCAAGATGTGGGGACACTGGGATTTCTGGTCAATGATAAACTTGTAAATAAGTGAATACAGAATTACTAATTTGGGATGAGAGAAATCTCTCATTTCTTCTTCGACAAAGAGATGAGAAAAAGTCATGGCTAAAATCCTAGAAACCCACCCCTTCTTCTTCCTTTAGAAATCAAGATCCCTTTTTCCTCTCTTCTTCTTTTCTTTCCTTTTTCTCCCATCCTTTCTTCTCCCCTCCTCCAAACGAAGCGAGAAAAAAAAATTCGGGGGGGCTGCTAGGCACGGCCGCCCCCAGGACCAGCCGCGCCCGCCTCCACAGACTCGGCCGGCGACGTTCTAGAGAGGAAGAGAGGGAGTGGGAGGAAGGAGGAGGTTGTTGCAAAGTAGATTTAGGTTTTGGGTGAAGAAATCAACTCAAAATCTCAACTTTTAGGGGTCATTGCCAGTCTTGATCATGGTATAACCCGACAGAATTTTTATGGCATAAAAATCTGATTTTTTAGTGTTTTGTTTAATGTTATTGATGTTATTAGCACAAGAAATTTACCCACTTGTTCTCCTTTTAATCAAGGCGTTGTTTGGGACACATATAAGGGGGAAATCCAACAAAAATCTAACCTTGAAGAAGATGAGTAAATCTAGACTTTTTGAAATTTAGTAGAGTATGTAAGTGGGTCTATGAAATTTTTAGTAACCATATAACAAACTATTATGTGTTGATGTTGCTATTTTTTTAACATAAATTATTTGGTGAAGAGAAAATAATAGAAACATGTTTTAAGATTCATGTTATGTGGAGATATGGTTTTATATATTAGGCACTCCAATCTTAGGCAAGGCTATGTAGTGTAAGATGTTCTAGAGTTTATAAATTATAAGGTGATCCCATGACTAACCCTAAGTAATGCATGCCCCATATCCTTAAGAAGTAATGCATGCCCCACATCCAGGAGATACAGAGCTCTGGGGATCAAACTTTAAATTTAATAAGAATGCGTAGACACCTGCTCCAAGATACCATGCTGGTGCTGGGCATAGAGGAGGAATTTTGCATAGGCCTCAGTTGACACCCCCTCCTCGCCCAAATTGGACAAGAAACCCATGGTGTCCTAGGTGTAACAGGAACCATGTGGGCAGCTGCATTCAGGGCAGACAGTGCTCATATGTGACAATACTGGTTACATGAGAAAGCAGTGTCCAACTCAGCATGAATACCCGAATTTGGGGATTGGAACTGAAAGGTGAGCCATGGGTGCTGCTCCTTTTTCAGTTTCACAACAACCCACCAAAACGACCGTTTAATGCAACCAGAACTACAATGACCCAATTTCAGTACAACAACCTAAGGCTCGAGGAAAGATGAATGCCTTAACAACCCAACAGGAAGCTCGAGCATCAAATGTCGTGTGTAGAAGGTATTACCTGTATTATGAGTATACTGCCCGAGTATTATTTGACCCTGGTGCCACACATTCTTTTGTTTCCGCTGCATTTGCATCCAAATTAAACAAGAAAGCAGAACCCTTGGAGTCTCAACTAATTATATCAACCCCTTTAGGTGCGGAGATGACCGGTAACAAGTGCTATAAGAAATGTGAAATTATGATAGGAGAAGTGAAAATGTGGGCCGATCTAATAAGACTGGGAAGCATGGAGTATGACGCCATTTTAGGGATGGATTGGTTATCCAACCACCATGCACATGTAGACTGTTATCATAAGAGGGTAATCTTTAAGAGGAAAGAAACTCCAGAATTGACATTTGAGGGGTAAAGAATGAGAAAAAGGTACAAATCATATCGACCTTCAAGACCACAAAACTGTTAAGAAGAGGGTGCCAAGGGTTCCTAGCCACAGTGATGGATAAAAATGAAACTGAATTAAAGATAGAAGATATAGCAGTAGTGAAAGAGTATCCTGATATATTTCCAGAAGAGTTACCAGGTTTACCCCCAGACAGAGAGATCGAATTCTCTATTGATTTGCTCTCAGGGTCAAGTTCTATCTCTCAAGCACCTTATAGGATTGTTCCAGCAGAAATGAAGGAATTAAAGAAACAACTACAAGAACTGCTAGGCAAAGGGTTTATTCGACCCAGTGCATCACCCTGGGGAGTCCCAGTGCTATTTGTTAAAAAGAAGGATGGGAGTATGAGGTTATGCATTGATTATAGAGAGTTAAACAAAATCACCATCAAGAACCGGTATCTACTTCCTAAGATTGATGATTTGTTTGACGAACTTCAGGGTGCCAGCGTGTTCTCAAAGATTGATTTAAGATCGGGGTATCACCAATTAAAAATTAAACAATATGACATCTTTAAGACTGCTTTTAGGACCAGATACAGACATTTTGAATTCTTATAATGCCCTTCGAATAACAATGCTCCGGCGGCATTTATGGACATGATGAAACAGGATATTTCAACCATATCTTGATAAATTTGTAGTAGTGATCATTGATGACATACTAGTTTACTCCTAGGATAAGGAGGAGCATGAAGAGCACTTGAGGACAATACTTCAAACATTAAGAGAAAAATAACTATATGCGAAGCTTAAGAAGTGCGAGTTTTGAATGGACCAGGTAAGTTTCCTTCGGGCACATAGTATCCAGTGAAGGAGTGTCTGTAGACCCCGCAAAAATTGAGGCGTTCAAGGATTAGCCTCAGCCCACAAATGTTAAGGAAATTTGAAGTTTCTTAGGACTAGCATGTTACTACCGAAGATTTGTGGAAGGATTCTCCAAGCTAGCATTACCCCTAACCACACTAACCAGAAAAGGTGTCAAGTTCAATTGGGGTGAAAGCCAGAAGAAGAGCTTTCAAGAATTAAAGGATAGGCTAACTTCTGCCCCGGTCCTAGCCATACCTTCAGGGACGAGGAATATGTAATATATAGTGATGCATCCAAGTAAGGTTAGGTTGTGTCTTAATGCAGCACGAGAGGGTTATAGCCTATGCCTCTAGGCAGTTAAGGAATCATGAAAGGAATTACCCCACCCGTGATCTAGAATTAGCTGCGATGATTTTTGCCCTAAATATTTGGAGACATTACCTGCATGGAGTATCATGTGTAATCCATACGGACCACAAAAATTGAAAATATATATTACCAAGAAGGGACTAAATATGTGACAGCGAAGGTGGCTGGAGTTGATAAAAGGCTATGACTTGACCATACAATATCACCGGGGAAAGCCAATGTCGTTGCTGATGCATTAAGCAGAAAATCGGAAGGGTCATTAGCAGCTATAATAACTCATCAACTAAGATTACTGAGAGAATTAGAAAAGATGCAAATGGAAGTCCGCATAAGAGGACCTGGGGAGGTAACAAGCTGGGTGAATCAAGTTAGTGTCCAATACGATCTGTATGACTGAATCAAGGAGGCACAACAAAAAGTTGATGAATTAAGAAAAATCTTAGAGAGGTTCAAGGCAGAAAAATTCAAGGCTTTACCTGTGATGAAGGAGTATTAAAATTTGGTCATCGTGTATGTGTGCCATAGGATACCGGACTAAATGAAGAGATTTTGACAGAAGCCCATAACACTCCCTACACTGTGCATCCTGGAACAATGAAGATATATCAAGATCTTCGAACAAATTTCTGGTGGGAAGGAATGAAAAGGGATGTAGCCAAATTTGTGCAAAGATATTGACATGCCAACAAGTCAAAGCCGAACACAAAAAACCTCTAGGATTATTGATGCCTTTATCACCCCTTGAATGGAAGTGGAGTCACATCACTATGGATTTTATTTCAAGATTTCCACGATTGCCGCAAGGACATGACGCTATCTGGGTAGTCGTCGTGGATCGACACACAAAGTCTGCACACTTCCTACCTGTTCAGATGAATTACCCGATGGGAAGTTGGCACAGATTTACCTCTGAGAGGTAGTTCGGATACATGGAGTACCCGAAAAATTTGTATCAGACAGAGATCCTCGCTTTTATCAAGATTCTAGATGAGTTTATCCAAGGCTTTGGGGACTAAATTACACCAAGTACGGTGGCACACTCACAGACTGATGGACAATCGGAGAAGACTATTCAGATATTAGAGACATGCTGAGGGCATGTGTATTAGGTTTTGGAGGTAGCTGGGAGAAGTATATACCCTTAATAGAGTTTGTGTAAGATCCCCAGTTAGAAATACTGTATTTTTATTTTCATAAAGTATTTATTTTGATTTGCTAATTATTTTATTAAGATTATTAATCAACTTAAATTATTATTCTTTTTGTGATTATTATTATTAAATATGAAAATTTATTTTTAAGATAGTAAATGACAATTTGGCTCTATATATTTATTGCCATTATTTCCTATAAACATTTTTAGTTACTTGTTACTGTTATTTTTATATTTATCATCATTATTATTAATTGTTATTTAATTATGACTACCATTATTTCATTAAGGTTATCATTTATTATTATTATTATTGTTGTTATTATTTTATTTAATTATGAGAATAAGTATTAGTGGTAGTAGTAATTGCTAATTATTATTTCTATTTTTATTGTTGTTGTCGTTAATTAATATTAGTATTATTATTTATCTTGATTAATTAATATTGTGATTGCTAACCTTATGATTATTTATGTCATGGTTAATTATTTTTAGTGTCATTATTAATTGTTAATATTATTATAGTTCATATTTATTTATTATTGTTGTAGTATTCTTCCTTCCTTGACCCTACCCGTTTGGATATTATAACCCATTACCCGTTTCTATTTTCTAAATCCAAACCCACTTACTTATTTGGATCAACTCGTAAACCAATCCAACCCGAAACCCATTACTAACTCCTATTCTTAAACCCTAACCTAAACAAATCCCTAAACTAATCCCACTTTCTTTTCTCCCCCCATCTCACAGCCGCCATGCCCATCCCCACCAACTCGCTGCCGCAGCGGCCAGGCATTCCAGCAGCCCAGGCATCAACCCCATCCCCGGAGCAAGGCCGAGAGCACCCCCGCACTCCCATGGCGTCCAAGCTATCCCCAATCGGATCTCCTCTCCCTGCACAGCCGGGCTTCCACCACAGCAGCACCGCCGGCCACCTGAACCCATCGGAGACCCCACCTCCACGCCCCCTTGGTCCATCAACTCATCACGGTGGTCGCCAACTAAACCCATCCACCAAGCCCAATGCCATACAATATTCTTGCATGGTTGATGTTCTTGGCTGGGCCGGACTTGTGAATGAACCGTGGAAATTGATCAAGGAATGCCGCACAGCCCGGAGCATTCCCATTGGCCGTGAGCTCCTCTTTCCCCTTCTTAGTTTATTTCATGTAGGTATTTATAATCATGTAAGAGGTAGTATTTATTAATGTGCATTTTCATTATATGGGGGGTGTGTTGCCGTGAGTTAGAGGTGTTCCATGAATGTGTGCTTTAATTTATTTGTGTTTGGTTTGGGAGTATAATGAATGTAAGTTTATTAATTCAATGTGTTTTATAGTTGTGAAAGAGTGTGTGTAGGTGGGGTGTTGCATTGGCCGACTCCAACAACCACAGCCAGGTGAGTCTTCATCTTTGTTTCTCTCTTTTTATTTAAGATACATGTATATATATACACAGATATATATATATATATATATATAATATATATATATATATATATATATATATATATATATATATATATATAATTGTTATGGATGCTATATATTTTATGTAACCTCTTAAAGAGAAGTATTTTATTTGGATTTGCTTTTTATTTATTTTGAAGGAGAGTTTTCATTGCATGTGCGGCAAATACCTTACCCCGAGCCATTTTCCGGCTCTCCGCGGGGTGCCGTTGATCACCGTCGGCGAGCGCGAACGCACCCCACGCCCTTCACGGCGAGTTGCTCTATCCAACGACACCCTCCGCGGCCCCGAACGCCTCTGTCGGAGCCTCCGTCGGCGTGCCGCAAATCACTCGGTTGTGTGAGTAATTTTCCCCCTTTCTATTTATTTCCTTTTTCATATATTATATTGTGAATGCCTTTTTACATGCATGGGTGGAATTTAATTAATGTATAGATATTTATAATTAATAATAGGTATTTATTAGATTGGACATGTATGTATGCGCATGGGTATACGTGTATATATTTACATAATATGTATGTATACATATGTATGCTTGTATACGTATGTGTACGTGTACGCGCATATGTTCGTTTGCACGTGTGGGTGTTTAGCGTGTATTTATAATTATTTGTATGTATTGGTTGCGTATTACAGCATTTTGGATTTATTTGGTGAGATCCAGACCAGCAACATCGATAACAACAGCGAGGAACAGCCCAAATCTGCAGGCTGTCCAGATCTGCGCAAGTTCAGGCGAGCAGCGAGTTCTCCCGATCCACGCCAGCCCGTCGTCGGAGACTGACACGGTGACCTTCTCCAGTGCCTTGGCCACTCTCCCATGCAGTCCGATGGCGAGGGACGATACCACAGCGACCGCGGCAACGACTCGCCCGCGACGCGCACAGCAGATCCAGAACCAGACCAGCAGCGCAGGCAGCGGGCGAGCGGCGATTCCAGGCCCTTCCGGCGAGCGTGAGACCTCCAGATTGCAGCCAGGTCTTCCCCAGGACCCTGGCTACCGTCCTATGCAGTCCGACAGCGAAGAGCGGCGCCACGGCGACCGTAACGGCGACTCGCCCGGTAACGCGCAGATTCCCCAAGGTGAGTGTTTACTCCTTTCGGTTCCGTTTCTTTATATGTAATTGATTATATTTATTAATTGTGTACATAGAATAATGTGGACATTGTGTATGTTGATATGTGCAAGAGAGGTTACATATACATATTTTTATTGTGTGGGAGATTAGGCGTTGTAGTGCCTCTGTCTTCTGTTCTGGCAGAAGGCTAGTCGACTTGCCTTGTCCCTAGTCGACTTGGACTACCTCTATAGTCGACTAATGTGAGTCTGTTAGTTGTGTTTGGTTCCTTGATGGATGGTAGACTTCACCCATGAGTTGTGTAATGAGTATAGATGGTGTTCATGACTTTGAGAGAAGGATATTGGATGGAATGACTTGATCAATAGAACTTAGATACATGTACATGTTATGGTACCTAGTAACAAGATATCATGATAGATCTTAGATGCATGTACATGATATATTGTCGAGTGTTGGGATATCATAATTGATACTTATAGAAGAGGGAATTGTGTAGCCTTATGAATCAGATATAGTTTGTCAGAGTGAGTAGACTAGTACTGATTATGGACATATGTTGGAATAACGACTATTATATCAGATTACTTGATTTGTACTGATACTTATTGATCATGTGACTATTGGGATATGAATTGGTTGTAATGACTTGGATTGATCTGGGACTTATGATATTTACATTGAATGATGATCAGTATTGAATATGACTTTATTAGTTAAGTTGTGCTAGAGATTGATGATGAGTTAGAATTATCCAGAATACATATTCCGTTTATTGGAGCCTGACTTGCTTTGAGATGAGATTGACGTTGTTGGCATTTGGGATCTGTTAGATGACTTGTTATTAATGATGGGTACCAAGATGTAGATATTCTAGATTACATGTTGTTGAGGATGTTGACTATTTAAATATGATTCAGTATGTGTTGACTTGTTACGATGTTCTTAGAGGATGTTCCCTATATAGATATGATTGTGGTGTATGTTGACATATTGTTCTCGAAGATATACCTTATGAATCATTTGAGTGTTGATGTGGACTTATTAAGATGTTAGAGACTGGATTACTTCAGTTAGTAGAGATTGAGTAATTGTGATAGTGATGTAGTTGATATTATTGGTCTTGTACTTCAGAGTTACCAGATACTAATTATCAGTTGTTACTTATTAGTGAGATACTTGTTGGTGATTATAAGATGTTCATGTTCAGAGTTTATATGAGTTGTCAGTGATACATTGTGGTAGGGATCAGTGATCATGTATTTCATTGTTGATATGAGATGGCAGAGATCAGTTACTAGTTATAGTTGTCAGTGAGACTAGTTGTTTGTACCACCTTTGTGTTAGTAGCTATATCTCCAGTATTCTATTTCAGATGTCAGATATTAGTTGTCAGCTACTCAGTTGTCAGATATCACAGTTGTCGGATATCAGAGTTGTAAGATATCATAGTTGTGAGATATCACAGTTGTCAGTTGTCAGATTATCAGCTAGTGTTGACATCAGCAGTTATTGGAGATATTGGTTACTATTACATAATAAATCACATTGAATGCTTATTAATAAAAGACACCATAACCCGGGGAACAAGGGGTAATGCCTGATGATGCATGTCGTGTATTTTGGGAGGATTCTTATGGTACCGAGTTGTGGGTTCCAACCATGGGGAACCAAGGTAGTACTGGCTACCTATTCAGTTGTCAGAGCCTTGCGGCTTGTCCTGGTTCAGCGCCAGGGGTGTTAGACCGTGGTACCGGGCATGCACGGTACTCTTCCAAAACACATGTACTACATTGGCAGGCAGTTACAACAACGATAATTTTGTTTGATATGTGGGAACACGGCTGTGGTATGGGACACAGCTAAGTACTATATTAGTTAGGTTAATAATAACCAACCAGACTAGTGACATATAGGTTACACATCAGACATCAGCTATTAGTTTACATTTGTGATAGTTGACTTTGATATCAGTTGTTGTCCATCGTTGATATAGTTGACATTTATATCCGTTGTTAGTTTACAGATGCGAAAGTTGTTATATCTTTATTCATGTTGATATTCAGTTGTTCTTCAGTTCAGTTATTTATCTGTTATTCAGTTATATGATATCTGCAGTTGTTCTTGATATTTCTTTATGCACATGTTTATATGCACGAGCTCTTTCCCCTTTACACACACTCACCATGGTCGCGTTCTGACGACCCTGGATTTGCACGTCCAGATATTGGACGATTTGTTCCTATGTGCAGGTGTTCGTTGAGACTGTACGTTCCGCGAATAGCTGGAGCTTCTCCCTATTCTATTCTGGTACTCTTATCTTTCTAGCTTTCGTATTATTTCCTGTTCTTATTATATCAGTTCAGTTCTTATTCCAGTCTTGATTCATATTATATCATGCGTGGTTGCTTATATGTGGTATTGCAGTATTCAGTATTCATTACAGTTGGGATTTATTATAGCTTGTTTCAGGTTACTTAAGGCTTAGCACGTATACGTGAGGGATTTTCCTTGCGTATATGTGTCACCGACTCGTGTCGCGTCTCCGCTCCTGCGTATTTTGGGAAGCGGGGCGTGACAGGGTTTTCTTCGTATCAGAGCCTAGGTTTTCGACTTGCGATGTTGAATTTTGAATTTTGATACTCGCAAGATGACCTAGCTCTTACCGGTGACTTGAAAAACAAGCTATAGATACACTGCAATAACCATATACCATCCATTATGATATTCAGTCCATTTGGAATTGACCGTCCTTCCTTTGAAAATTCTTATCTTTGATCTTTTGATATCCTTGATTTCTACTCTTCTTTTGAGTGATTTGGGTTTTCATCTTGCTTCTCTTCCACCTTCTCGATTCTATTTCTTCAGATTCTGTCTCTTGAGATTGGTTTCTTCTTGCTGAAGCCGGTGGCATGTATCAGAGTGCGCAGCGGAAGCGTGGTGGATTATGATGTGTAGAGTAGCGACATGAAGTTTGTTTGTTTCCTCTTTTGATTTTGGGATTCTTTTACCATCCCCTACTTTATTTGAATTTCGGGGACGAAACTTTTATAAGGTGGGTAGAGTGTAAGATCCCCAGTTAGAAATACTGTATTTTTATTTTCATAAAGTATTTATTTTGATTTGCTAATTATTTTATTAAGATTATTAATCAACTTAAATTATTATTCTTTTTGTGATTATTATTATTAAATATGAAAATTTATTTTTAAGATAGTAAATGACAATTTGGCTCTATATTTTATTGCCATTATTTCCTATAAACATTTTTAGTTACTTATTACTGTTATTTTTATATTTATCATCATTATTATTAATTGTTATTTAATTATGACTACCATTATTTCATTAAGGTTATCATTTATTATTATTATTGTTGTTATTATTTTATTTAATTATGAGAATAAGTATTAGTGGTAGTAGTAATTGCTAATTATTATTTCTATTTTTATTGTTGTTGTCGTTAATTAATATTAGTATTATTATTTATCTTGATTAATTAATATTGTGATTGCTAACCTTATGATTATTTATGTCATGGTTAATTATTTTTAGTGTCATTATTAATTGTTAATATTATTATAGTTTATATTTATTTATTATTGTTGTAGTATTCTTCCTTCCTTGACCCTACCCGTTTGGATATTATAACCCATTACCCGTTTCTATTTTCTAAATCCAAACCCACTTACTTATTTGGATCAACTCGTAAACCAATCCAACCCGAAACCCATTACTAACTCCTATTCTTAAACCCTAACCTAAACAAATCCCTAAACTAATCCCCACTTTCTTTTCTCCCCCCATCTCACAGCCGCCATGCCCATCCCCACCAACTCGCAGCCGCAGCGGCCAGGCATTCCAGCAGCCCAGGCATCAACCCCATCCCCGGAGCAAGGCCGAGAGCACCCCCGCACTCCCATGGCGTCCAAGCTATCCCCAATCGGATCTCCTCTCCCTGCACAGCCGGGCTTCCACCAGAGCAGCGCCGCCGGCCACCTGAACCCATCGGAGACCCCACCCCCGCGCCCCCTTGGTCCATCAACTCATCACGGTGGTCGCCAACTAAACCCATCCACCAAGCCCAATGCCATACAATATTCTTGCATGGTTGATGTTCTTGGCTGGGCCGGACTTGTGAATGAACCGTGGAAATTGATCAAGGAATGCCGCACAGCCCGGAGCATTCCCATTGGCCGTGAGCTCCTCTTTCCCCTTCTTAGTTTATTTCATGTAGGTATTTATAATCATGTAAGAGGTAGTATTTATTAATGTGCATTTTCATTATATGGGGGGTGTGTTGACGTGAGTTAGAGGTGTTCCATGAATGTGTGCTTTAATTTATTTGTGTTTGGTTTGGGAGTATAATGAATGTAAGTTTATTAATTCAATGTGTTTTATAGTTGTGAAAGAGTGTGTGTAGGTGGGTGTGTTGCATTGGCCGACTCCAACAACCACAGCCAGGTGAGTCTTCATCTTTGTTTCTCTCTTTTTTATTTAAGATACATGTATATATATATATATATATATATATAATTGTTATGGATGCTATATATTTTATGTAACCTCTTAAAGAGAAGTATTTTATTTGGGTTTGCTTTTTATTTATTTTGAAGGAGAGTTTTCATTGCATATGCGGCAAATACCTTACCCCGAGCCATTTTCTGGCTCTCCGCAGGGTGCCGTTGATCACCGTCGGCGAGCGCGAACGCACCCCACGTCCTTCACGGCGAGTTGCTCTATCCAACGACACCCTCCGCGGCCCCGTACGCCTCCGTCGGAGCCTCCGTCGGCGTGCCGCAAATCACTCGGTTGTGTGAGTAATTTTCCCCCTTTCTATTTATTTCCTTTTCATATATTATATTGTGAATGCCTTTTTACATGCATGGGTGGAATTTAATTAATGTATAGATATTTATAATTAATAATAGGTATTTATTAGATTGGACATGTATGTATGCGCATGGGTATACGTGTATATATTTACATAATATGTATGTATGCATATGTATGCTTGTATACGTATGTGTACGTGTACGCGCATATGTTCGTTTGCACGTGTGGGTGTTTAGCGTGTATTTATAATTATTTGTATGTATTGGTTGCGTGTTACAGCATTTTGGATTTATTTGGTGAGATCCAGACCAGCAACAACGACAACAACAGCGAGGAACAGCCCAAATCTGTAGGCTGTCCAGATCTGCGCAAGTTCAGGCGAGCAGCGAGTTCTCCCGATCCACGCCAGCCCGTCGTCGGAGACTGACACGGTGACCTTCTCCAGTGCCTTGGCCACCCTCCCATGTAGTCCGATGGCGAGGGACGACACCACAGCGACCGCGGCAGCGACTCGCCCGGCGACGCGCACAGCAGATCCAGAACCAGACCAGCAGCGCAGGCAGCGGGCGAGCGGCGATTCCAGGCCCTTCCGGCGAGCGCGAGACCTCCAGATTGCAGCCAGGTCTTCCCCAGGACCCTGGCTACCGTCCTATGCAGTCCGACAGCGAAGAGCGGCGCCACGACGACCGTAACGGCGACTCGCCCGGTAACGCGCAGATTCCCCAAGGTGAGTGTTTACTCCTTTCGGTTCCGTTTCTTTATATGTAATTGATTATATTTTGATTTAATTGTGTACATAGAATAATGTGGACATTGTGTATGTTGATATGTGCAAGAGAGGTTACATATACATATTTTTATTGTGTGGGAGATTAGGCGTTGTAGTGCCTCTGTCTTCTGTTCTGGCAGAAGGCTAGTCGACTTGCCTTGTCCCTAGTCGACTTGGACTACCTCTATAGTCGACTAATGTGAGTCTGTTAGTTGTGTTTGGTTCCTTGATGGATGGTAGACTTCACCCATGAGTTGTGTAATGAGTATAGATGGTGTTCATGACTTTGAGAGAAGGATATTGGATGGAATGACTTGATCAATAGAACTTAGATACATGTACATGTTATGGTACCTAGTAACAAGATATCATGATAGATCTTAGATGCATGTACATGATATATTGTCGAGTGTTGGGATATCATAATTGATACTTATAGAAGTGGGAATTGTGTAGCCTTATGAATCAGATATAGTTTGTCAGAGTGAGTAGACTAGTAATGATTATGGACATATGTTGGAATAACGACTATTATATCAGATTACTTGATTTGTACTGATACTTATTGATCATGTGACTATTGGGATATGAATTGGTTGTAATGACTTTGGATTGATCTGGGACTTATGATATTTACATTGAATGATGATCAGTTATTGAATATGACTTTATTAGTTAAGTTGTGCTAGAGATTGATGATGAGTTAGAATTATCCAGAATACATATTCCGTTTATTGGAGCCTGACTTGCTTTGAGATGAGATTGACGTTGTTGGCATTTGGGATCTGTTAGATGACTTGTTATTAATGATGGGTACTAAGATGTAGATATTCTAGATTACATGTTGTTGAGGATGTTGACTATTTAAATATGATTCAGTATGTGTTGACTTGTTACGATGTTCTTAGAGGATGTTCCCTATATAGATATGATTGTGGTGTATGTTGACATATTGTTCTCGAAGATATACCTTATGAATCATTTGAGTGTTGATGTGGACTTATTAAGATGTTAGAGACTGGATTACTTCAGTTAGTAGAGATTGAGTAATTGTGATAGTGATGTAGTTGATATTATTGGTCTTGTACTTCAGAGTTACCAGATACTAATTATCAGTTGTTACTTATTAGTGAGATACTTGTTGGTGATTATAAGATGTTCATGTTCAGAGTTTATATGAGTTGTCAGTGATACATTGTGGTAGGGATCAGTGATCATGTATTTCATTGTTGATATGAGATAGCAGAGATCAGTTACTAGTTATAGTTGTCAGTGAGACTAGTTGTTTGTACCACCTTTGTGTTAGTAGCTATATCTCCAGTATTCTATTTCAGATGTCAGATATTAGTTGTCAGCTACTCAGTTGTCAGATATCACAGTTGTCGGATATCAGAGTTGTGAGATATCATAGTTGTGAGATATCACAGTTGTCAGTTGTCAGATTATCAGCTAGTGTTGACATCAGCAGTTATTGGAGATATTGGTTACTATTACATAATAAATCACATTGAATGCTTATTAATAAAAGACACCATAACCCGGGGAACAAGGGGTAATTGCCTGATGATGCATGTCGTGTATTTTGGGAGGATTCTTATGGTACCGAGTTGTGGGTTCCAACCATGGGGAACCAAGGTAGTACTGGCTACCTATTCAGTTGTCAGAGCCTTGCGGCTTGTCCTGGTTCAGCGCCAGGGGTGTTAGACCGTGGTACCGGGCATGCACGGTACTCTTCCAAAACACATGCACTACATTGCAACAACGATAACTTTGTTTGATATGTGGGAACACGGCTGTGGTATGGGACACAGCTAAGTACTACATTAGTTAGGTTAATAATAACCAACCAGACTAGTGACATATAGGTTACACATCAGACATCAGCTATTAGTTTACATTTGTGATAGTTGACTTTGATATCAGTTGTTGTCCATCATTGATATAGTTAACATTTATATCCGTTGTTAGTTTACAGATGCGAAAGTTGTTATATCTTTATTCATGTTGATATTCAGTTGTTCTTCAGTTCAGTTATTTATCTGTTATTCAGTTATATGATATCTGCAGTTGTTCTTGATATTTCTTTATGCACATGTTTATATGCACGAGCTCTTTCCCCTTTACACACACACTCACCATGGTCGCGTTCTGACGACCCTAGATTTGCACGTCCAGATATTGGACGGTTTGTTCCTATGTGCAGGTGTTCGTTGAGACTGTACGTTCCGCGAATAGCTGGAGCTTCTCCCTATTCTATTCTGGTACTCTTATCTTTCTAGCTTTCGTATTATTTCCTGTTCTTATTATATCAGTTCAGTTCTTATTCCAGTCTTGATTCATATGATATCATGCGTGGTTGCTTATATGTGGTATTGCAGTATTCAGTATTCATTACAGTTGGGATTTATTATAGCTTGTTTCAGGTTACTTAAGGTTTAGCACGTATACGTGAGGGATTTTCCTTGCGTATATGTGTCGCCGACTCGTGTCGCGTCTCCGCTCCTGCGTATTTTGGGAAGCGGGGCGTGACAGTTTGCATACAACAACAGTTACCAATCAACTATTGAAATGCCACCGTTTGAAGCTTTGTATGGTAGAAAATGTAGGTCCCCCATTTGTTAGGAAAAGGTTGGGAATCGAGGGTTGTTAGGCCCTGACATAGTGCAAGAAACGACAGAGAAAATCAGGATAATAAGGAAAAGAAAGGTGGCAGCTCAGAACCAACAAAAGTCATACGCAGACAAGCGTCGCGTGCCACTAAAATTTGTCATAGAAGACATGGTATTCCTGAAGGTGTCCCCCATGAAAGGAGTAGGGCAGATCGGCAAGAGCAATAAGTTAAATCCTCAATATGCAGGACCATTTGAAATACTAGAGAGGATCGGGCCACTGGCATACCGATTAGCCTTGCCCCCAGAAATGGAAAGGATTCATAATGTGTTTCATGTATCCCAACCAAGGAAGTGTATACCAGACCCAGCCACATTCTCAGCTACCCGCCAGTACAGATTCATGAAGACTTATCTTATACAGAAGAACCGATACAAATCTTAAATCACAAAGTGAAACAACTAAGGAACAAGACTATCCCTCTTGTGAAGGTACTATGGAGAAGACACAAGGTCGAAGAAGTAACATGGGAAACTAAAGAGGAGATGGGGACTCTTTTTCCATACTTGTTTGGAGGTATGTCGAATTTCAGGGACGAAACTTTCTTTTAGGGGGCAGAATTGTAACGCCGGTAACCCATAAGTAATTAATAGGTTTCTTATGATTAATTAACTGTGCCTTTATATATATATATATATATATATATATATATATATATATATATATATATATATATATATATATATATATAGGGAGCTGATCCTCTAAGAACGGTTCTCACGGATTTCTGTGAGAACTTTCACGTGTGTCGTCGAGTCTGATAGATCAAATCAAATAAAACCAGATCTCTATCAGATCCGACGGCCCACGTGAAAGTTCTCACATGAATCCGTGAGAACCGTTCTTAGCGGATCAACTCACTATATATATATATATATATATATATATATATATATATATATATATTATATATATATATATATATATATATATATATATATATATATATATATATATATATATATATGGGTAAAGTGTTCCTAGTAGGTCTCCTTAGATTACAATCTAAGGAGGAGGCGTAAAACCCCAACATTCTGATTTTTTTTACAATCTGACCGCATATTATCATCTTCATGTTCTAAAATGTATACATATAAAAGATCAAATGATTTGAATTTCGTTTACTTATTGATCTAATCGTTCCATTTTGTTCTACTTTTAAAAAACCGTTAATATTTGAACCCAAAGAAAATAGAGTAAACGAACCCGAAATCACTTGTTTATTTATATGTGTACAACTTAAAACATGAAGTTGATAATGTGCGGTCGGATCATGAAATTTTTTTGAGATGTTGGAGTTTTAACCCTCCTCCTTAGATTGTAATCTAAGGAGACCTACTAGGTACACTTTACCCTATATATATATATATATATATATATATATATATATATATATATATATATATATATATATATATATATATATATATATATATATATATATATAATTATGAAACCCTTATAGTAAGGTGTGATTAATCAGTCATTAGTGCCATTACCATAGTTGCATAACTTGAGTATACAATTTTAACTTGTTACATGTTTATAAACTTCTATTTTTTCTTATTTAATTTTTGGTATTCTTAGGAATAATGAAAAGTTTAGGATAATGGTATATTATACCATTACTAATTAAATAAAGAAGAAAAAGAAATTTTAAAACACAAACTATAATATACAAAAAAATCAACTTTAGTTTGTGGGAAAGTAGGTGTGCATGATGATGGTGGATCAAGGGCCAAGATGCTCTTGATTAAGGTGTGAGACACTTGGGCATTTCTGGTCAATGACAAACTTGTAAACAAGTGAATAGGGGATTACTAATTTGGGATTAAAGAAATCTCTCATTTCTTCTTCTCCAAAGAGATGAGAAGAAGCCATAGCTAAAACTCTAAAAACCTACCCTTTCTTCTTCCCTTAGAAATCAAGATCCCTCTTTTCCTCTCTTCTTCTTTTCTTTCCTTTTCCTCCCATCCTTTCTTCTCTCCTCCTCCAAACGAAGCGAAAAAAAAAATTTCGGGGGGACTGCTAGGCACGGCCGCCCCCAAGACCAGCCGCCCAGCCCCCCAGGCCCGGCCGGCGATGTTCTAGAGAGGGAGAGAGGGAGTGGGAGGAAGGAGGAGGTTGTTGCAAAGTAGATCTAGGTTTTGGGTGGAGAAATCTACTCAAAATCTCAACTTTTAGGGGTCATTGACACTCTTGATCAAGGTATAACCCAACAGATTTTTTATGGCATTAAAAGCTGATTTTTCAGTGTTTTGTTTAATGTTATTGATGTTATTAGCATAAGAAATTTACCCACTTGTTCTCTTTTTAATCAAGGTATTGTTTGGGACTCATATAAGGGGGAAATCCAATAAAAATACAATCTTGAAGGAGGTGAGTAAACCTAAACTTCTTGAAATTTAGTAGAGTATGTAAGTGGGTCTATGAAATTTTTTAGTAACCATAAAACAAACTATTATGTGTTGATGTCGTTGTTTTTTTTACATAAAATTATTTGGTGAAGAGGAAATTATAGAAACATGTTTAAGATTCATGTTATGTGGAGATGTAGTTTTATGTTATTGGGCGCTCCAATCTTAGGCAAGGCTATATAGTGTAGGATGTTCTAGAGTTTAGAAATTATAAGGTGATCCTATGATTAACCCTAAGTAATACATGCCCCACATCCTTAAGAAGTGAATTATTAAGGAAAGGTAAAAATCTAAACTCACTAGAAACAAATCGAGCTCGATGGTGCTAGCGACATATTCTTGGTTCATATGGCATGGTGTTGTATGGTGTTGTGTGTGCATGTATATATGAATATATATGAGTAGTTGGGTTATGCCTAATCTTGAGTAGAATTGATATGTGTACTAGTATGCATGTTTGCTACTATATTTGAAAATTTTAGGGAGTGACTATCGTCTTAATGACGAATGCTATATATGGTATGACCTACTATTTGTTGTATTCAAAAGTTATTTATTTATATTTTAAAGGAAGGGCTGTCGGGAACCGGTGTGAGGGGGAAGACGGCGTAAAAAGTTATTTATCTATATTTTGAAGGAAGGGGCCGGCGGGAGCCGGTGGGAGGGGAAGATGGTGTAAAAGGTTATTTATTTATATTTAAAAGAAGGAGCCGGCGGGAGCTGGTAGGTGGTAAGGTGGAGCTATATAAATTATTATTGTATTTAAGCATGTGATTTTGGTAATTATGTATAAAGGCTGAAATGTGCTACTTGTACGTATACATGTAGTATGTGATATCCTTAATAATCATGTTGTACGGGTGTAGTCAAAGGAATGGAGATTAGAAATTTGATATGTTAGATATATATGTGTATGTACATAGTTAGATATGTTATGCAGTTGTATGGAGATAATTAGGCAAGCCATTCATGGCAAACAAAGCTAAATCACCCACACGAAACATGTAAACATAAGTAGGGATTGACTTTTTCATGGAATACACTTGTGAGACTCATTCTATACTTTCACTTATGCACATATATGCATATGGCATTGCTTAATTTTCTAAAATGATGGTTTACTCACTGAGTTATTATGCTCACCGCTTTCTTTTAACCTCATTATTTCAGGACTGGACAAAGGTAAGGGGCCAGCGTAATGCAAAAGGATAACCGGGTTAAAAAGAGTTGGATTAGTGGCATCCTAACTTTTCCTCACTAGTTGCTTGCTCTCCTTTTTGTGTCGTTGTTGCTTTTATTATATACATATCTATTTTGGGAAGTAACTTGTACATATGTAAGGGGATGACTATGTAATTATGTAATGCACTTGTAGGGTGTGAAAGCTAAGAGATGAAATCTCATGAAGTGTATTTTGCCTTTCTTGTGCATAAGAAGAAAGATTGCTAGCCGTTTTAATGGGTCTTTCAAAATTATCATGCTAGTTGTTGGATATATTATATAGAGATGAAATCACGTTTTGCATAAATTCTATTACTTGATGAAAGTTTAAGTTATATGTGTGTGGGAGATATTTAGATCATATGTATTTATGTCATGTATATGCCGATATGGTTGATGGTGAGCCTTGAAGGCCTTGCATTATACTTGTTATGTGAATATGAGTGAAGAATTTTCAAGAGAAATACTGCCGAAATTTTGAATGATCACTTAAGTGCATATTTCCTAGGATAATTAAATGGTTGATGGATGTACTTATATCTGGGACCGTTACACTCTGCCCTTTTATTTATAACCAAAGAGACCCAGGAATTTAGGAAACCGTAAGTGGATTCGTCTCCAACTCAGAATCAAAGTCTGAATCCTAAAAGGAGAGACAGATCGGCGTCTAGATACGCCTGTCGGTTGACCAGGCGATCAACTGACCCAAACACCCGGTCAACTGGTCGATTGACTGTGTCCAACCGAGAGTTTCATCATGTCAGTTGGTCGACACTTACCTGCTACGGTCGATCGGGCGGTCGACCGAGCTACCTTGTGCACGTGTGTTCATACCGGTCGACCGACCCTACTTTGTGCACACTGGTCGACCTGGCGGTCGACCGAGATACCTTGTGCACGTGTGTTCATACTGGTCGACCGTCCCTGCTTTGTGCACATTGGTCGACCAGGCGGTTGATCGGCCTGCTACTGCCTGATATAAGCTCTGTTCTCGCGCCGTTCTCGCCTCTTTTGGCTTCCTATCTCTGCATTATGTTCCTGATGCTCCATCATACATTTTTTATCTTCTCTTCCCCTATAATTCTCCACCGCGGTGAAGATTTCTCAAATCTGAGCCGAACTCATTATAATACCCATCGACTCGAAAGTGACTGCACCAGTGTGGCTTCCTAGGTACCTTGCCCAAGGGATCAAGCCATCCGTAGTTCATCCAAACGAGCTCCAACGAGCTCAAGCAACTGGAAGGATCTTGATCAACTCTTTGCAATATGTAAACTTCACTCTTGACACTACCTTAGTAAGCATATCTGCAGAATTCTCTTTTGTGTGAATTTTTAGTAACTCAATATCATTTTCATCAAGATCTCCCGAACAAAGTGAAAACTGACGTCTGTGCTTCATTCTTGCATGATACACCCGTTTCTTTGCCAAATAGATAGTATTCATGCTATCACAATTGATCTTCAACAGATCCTCTTTAATCCCCAAGTCATCGAGCAACCCTTGAAGCCATATTGCCTCCTTCATAGCCTCCGTCATGGTCATATACTCGGCCTCTGTAGTAGACAATGCAACGGTGGACTATAAAATAGAGCGCCAACTCACCGGTGCTTGAGACAGTGTAAACACATACACTGTTATAGACTGGCGTTTGTCAAGCTATCCTGCATAATCGGAGTCAACATATCTGATACACTCCTGCTTACATGTGGAATCCTTCTCGAATACCAATCCAACATCTATGGTACCCTTAATGTACTATAAATTCTACTTTACTGCCTTCCAATGACCCTTTTCAGGATCATGCATGTATCTGCTAATTATTGAGATAACTTGTAATAAGTCTGATATTATACACACCATTGCATACATCAGACTATCAACTGCGCTGGCATATGGCACGCGAGTCATGTACTCACGTTCTTCAACAGTAGTTGGAGACATAGTTGCTTTTAACTTGAAATGAGGAGCCAGTGGTGTACTTACAGATTTCGTATCACCATCGATGTTGAACCTCTGAAGTACCTTTTGCAAATACCCCTTTTGTATCAAACTCACCTTGCTACTCCTTCGGTCTCGCTCAATCTCCATGCCTAGCACCTTCTTCGCTTCACCAAGATCCTTCATCTAGAACTTGGAAGACAAGTCTTTCTTTAATTTATCAATTGTGGATCTGCTTTTAGAAGCGATAAGCATATCATCTACATATAACAGTAGATAGATGTACTCTCCTTCAGGTAGCTTATTGTAATACACACATGGGTCATAATGGCTGCGCGTGTACCTTTTTCCTCTGATGAAGCTGTCGAAACGCTTGTACCACTTGTAAGTTCACCTAGAGGGGGGGTGAATAGGTGATGGCTAATCTAATGGTCACTTAATGCCAAATAATGCGGAAGCTAAAAATAATTATGACCAAATAAAACTTATTACACTAAACACCACGTATAACACAAGAGTGTTGCCGAATTCCCCGTGAAGGGCTCTGGACAAACTCCTCTAGATTCCCCTTGATAAGGGTTGAGGTGCCGCGTTGGCTCTCTTGGTTGAATACAAGTGTTAGTCAACAAACCCAAGCAATATATCAATATGAGCACAAGGAATATATCATGCATATAAAGGTAAAGACAAGATAAGTAATGCAAGATATAAATAAGGAGATAAAGAGAGAGAGAGAGAAATGGCAATCGCAAACACAAAGGGTTTGTTTCGAGGTTCGAGCACCCTTGCTCTACATCCCCGCCTTCGACACACGAAGGATTTCCACTATGCAAGATCCCAATGGATCTCTCCTTGGTGCCGCAACACCTACAAACTCTCGGACTCCCTAGCCCGTACACACGCAAGCTCACTAGCTCGCCGAGGCCGCACCTCAAACCACCGAGTTCACACAAGAACTCTAAACCACCGCGAACACACTTGTCCGCCTCCTCAAAGAACAAAGAAGAAATCTCTTGGTGATCTAGAACACTTTGATCACCAATTACAAACTCTCACAACACAATCCTATGGATAGATAAGGCAATGGATAGCTCAAGTGATTGTGAGAAAGCAAGGATTGAATCTATGGTGAAAACTCAAGAAATCACTTTTACACTCTTGATAAAACTTTCCTTTTGATTGGAAATATTTGCTCTCAAATATGTGGAGAAAACTCTTTTAATGGAGTGGGAAAAACTGGCTCAAAGCTCTCCTAAAATCTTGTTACAAAACAATGACAAAACCCCCAAATATATAGGCTGTCAAAAACTAGCCGTTGGGGTCTGTCAGACCTGTCGGTCGACCGCCCGGTCGACCGCCAACGGTCAAGAATCCGACCGTTGGAGCCTCCGGTCGGCCGCCCGGTCGACCCAAAAGAACAAAGAGCACTGCTCTCAGTTCCGGTCGACAAGGTCGGCAGACCGGCCATCTGCCAGGTCAAGGCGTGCACGTCGTGCACGTCGGTCGACCCAGCCGGTCGACCGACTTCAGAGTTAGTCGACTAGCAAGGTAGTAAGTCGACTATCTGAAGCCTGAAAACAGTTTTTCTGGGATTTAAAACTAAGTCTTTTGGCTCACATAAAAATCCCATAAAATACATAAAAAATCTACAAAAATAGTTTTACCAATATACTTTGATATACAAACATGCTTGCACAAAATCAAGGCATGTTATAAAAGATTGGACTATTTTTGTAATATGAAAATATTGGCTCAATTGAAAACTTGTATTTTTCTAAAACTTGTTTTCCAAACTTCTTCATGATACAAAAACAACATATTTTGAATTCATTAAAGCATAGTGTGTATGGATATGATCCACCACACAATTAAGATGAAATATCTATGTTTTTGGCATTAAGCTCTAAATATGGTTTTGGATAAAAGATATGCATATAAGAAATTCCAAAAACCAAAAAGTATTTTTCCAAAATGAAAGTCTTTTCTAAATCTGAAAATTCTTTTATGAAAAGACAACTAAATCAAGAGTGTGTGTGTGATATATACTTGAGCAATCCACCAACTATTCTATCCTTTACATTTTTAACTAAAACAAAAACAAAATCTTATACCTAGACACAAGTTTTCATCTTTTTGAAGTCTTCACTTGAAGGCTTCTCATCTTCTTGACTTGGTCCAAACTCCGTGCTAGCTCCAAATCTTGACTTTGAATCTTTTATTGAAGCTATGCACCTACTAAGATCTTGATCAAAGAATTTGTCACTAATTAAACACAAGATCATTAGTAATATAACTACATGAGTTAATCATCATCAAAACTAGAGTGATGGGCCTTTGGGCCAACAATCTCCCCCTTTTTGATGATGACAAAACTCATGAAGTTATGTATACATGGATTAAAGTAAAGCTTCAAAGAAGCTCCCCCTTAACTCATGCATAACAAATAAATAATAGATATGGCAATGAGGCACATGAATATGTATGCAAGTATGGAGATAAAACATGCAACAAGCATAAATCAAAATCTTTTTCTCCTATTTGCAATACAAAAATATATGTGCATAAACATAAATCTTACTCAACATGCATATAACTCTCAAATTCTTCTTCCCCTTTTTGTCAATCATCAACAAAGGGTTAAAGTAAAATCAAATCAAACAAAATTTTCTCCCCTTTTTGTCAAAAACAAAGAGATCAAGAAGGGGTAATACAAATCAATCAATAAAGATTTATATGCGATATACATTCATGAAGAGGAAGACGCTAAGTTAACTTCCCTACACATATGCATTACATGAAGAAGAGATGACAAGCCCTAACTCACATTACACATATTATGTAATGCATAAGAGGAGATGTGAAGCTCCCCCTACACACGTATATCATATAAAGAAGAGTTGTCAAGCTCCTCAATTTATAATATACTCAATATGAATCTATATGTAAGAGAGATGTTAAGCTCTCCTTGCATATAGGAAATACAAATCAAAAATTTTGAATTTTTCTTTATCAAAACAAAATTTGAACTTTTCTTAAGAAACAAATTTTGAGATAACCATAATTTTTAATTTTGATACCAATAGAAAGTAGCAATTGAAAGTATGTGATATCAAATAATCATTGCAAAATCTTCAATTTTTCTAAGTTAAAACATATTGAGATACTAATTGAAAGTAAAGTTTTAACCCAAGCTTAGCAAAATCATTGTGCTTTTTTTTTGTAAAAAAAAATCTATCTTAACTCAAGCACAAATAACAAATCATATATATGTATATAAAAGATAATACCAATAGAAATTGATACTACTTGAATTTGAAAGCATACATACATATAATCAAAACATGAGTATATACAAAAAGAATAATCATATTGATACCAATTGAAATGATCCAATGATACCAATTGACATAAAGTAATATCAAGTGTATATCTCATAGAAGAATAAATAACTAGTTTAAATTAATTTTTGAAAAACTAGTTAAAGATCCTTCAAAAATATGAAATCATATGTTTTTCATGAATTATACTAAATACATAAAAATTCAAGCACTCATAGTCCATAAAGCTCAAAATTATCTTGAAAAGTAAAAGATGAGTGTTCAAAGTTTATGTAAATGGCATTTTCATGAAAATAGACAATGAAGCTCAATCAAACATGAATCTCATTTTTAGACAAGACAATTTTTTTTATTAAAAAAAAATCATGAAAATTTTATTTTTCATCTTAAAGTAAACTTCAAGGTATATGTATGATTTATCCAATCCTAACAATACACATACATATCCCAAATATAAAAGAGTCTACAAATAGTGTATGCATGAAAGCAAGAGACTCACGGGGTATACATGTATATTTATTAGATTTGAATAAAAATAATATATACATGAAGTAAAATCATAAAATAGGCACAACGAGTGTAAATGGAAGAGTCATCAAAACTTAGACTATACATGTGCATAAAGTGGGTACAAATGAGTATGAAATGCAAATATATATAAATCAATTGTTCTCACTATTTGTACATGTATACATACAAGTTTTGATAAAAACTACATTTAAACTAGTATATACCACATGAGGCACAAAACAAATGAAAAACATGAACATGCTCAAAATATTATGAATGAACAAGTATGAACATAAAAAGGAGTTTAGAGATTGTTACCAACTCCAAAGCTCCTAACATGGTGGTTGTCCCACCAAAACTCCTTGATAGCGATGCATCAATAAGTGTGTCCATCATATCCATTTGCATCCACCATCAAGGCACCAAGTCTCTCACGTCTTGAGAGATCCCTCACCTACATCAAAAACATGGGGTGGGGGTTTTGGTACCCATATTTTCTTGGGTCCTTTTGGGTTAGTCTTGTAAGGAACCCAAAAATTTTATTATTAGCAAAATTGAAATGATGCAACTTGTCATAACAAAATTTTGCTAAATGGCCTTTGCGGCCACAATGTGTACATGTGTACACCTTAGGATGCTTATGTGTAGGAGTGTGATCATGACGTGCAACATAAGCATATGCATGATGATGTGCATGAATGTGTGGAGTTTGTTTCTTAGAAAACATGGACTCCAATCTAGTGTGGTTGAATGCACAAGAGCTCAAAATTGAACTCAAATTATTCATTTTATTTTTTAAATCTTTAATCTCATTAGTGGTGGCATGTAAAGTATGATGAGATAAAGAATCATTTTTCTTATTCTTTTTAGAAACAAATTCTTTTTCTTTTTCAACAAATTTTCTTTTTAAAGAGTTATTTTCTTGCAAAACAATTTCCTTTTGTTTTTCCACCAAATCAACTTTATTTTTCAAAATAGTGTTTCCTTCACAAAAATTATTTAATTTGGTCATCAAGGAAACATTCTCATTTTTCAACATCTCATTTTCCTTTTCAATGCATGCAACCTTATTTTCTAATGAATCTTTTTCATTAAGCATGCAATCAAATTCTTTTTTCAAATTTTTGTTATCTTTTTCTAAACATGCAATGTTACTTCTAAATGAATCATGTTCTTTATGCATGCAAGCAATGTTCTTTTTCAAATATTTATTTTCTTTCTTAATCATGTCATATTTTTCAAGCACAAGTTGACAAAAGGTAGTAAGCTCATCATATGACATGTCTTCATCATCGGATTCGGAGTTTAACTCAAGGGGGTTATCCCTTGGACCATATAGCATGCGTTGGAGGTGTTGCTTCCAACGTCCGAATCGCTCCCGGCATAGTATAGATCCTTTTCGCTAAGGGAGGTGATGATGTTCTAAGCTACAAAAGCCGAGTCAATATTAGCAACCCTAAATAAGTAATCATCATTTAGGGTACTCTTCAAAGCATTTAGGGCTTTTGTATTAGCCTCAATATACTTGCTATCATTAACATAAGAATCATTAGTGGTAGCAAGATAAACATGAATGCCTAGGGCCTTGAGGTACAATGACATCTTAACCTTCCAAATTTGGATGTTAAGAATGTCAAATGTGGGTGGTGACATAAAGTCCATGGTGTGTGTACAAAATATTGTGATTAGCCTTAAAAAGAGGATCTTTAACTCTAGGTTGTAAGACCCAAATCAGAGTACCAAGCTCTGATACCAATTATAAGTTCACCTAGAGGGGGGGTGAATAGGTGATGGCTAATCTAATGGTCACTTAATGCCAAATAATGCGAAAGCTAAAAATAATTATGACCAAATAAAACTTATTACACTAAACACAACGTATAACACAAAAGTGTTGCCGAATTTCCCGTGAAGGGCTCTGGACAAACTCCTCTAGATTTCCCTTGATAAGGGTTGAGGTGCCGCGTTGGCTCTCTTGGTTGAATACAAGTGTTAGTTAACAAACCCAAGCAATATATCAATATGAGCACAAGGAATATATCATGCATATAAAGGTAAAGACAAGATAAGTAATGCAAGATATAAATAAGGAGATAGAGAGAGAGAAATGGCAATCGCAAACACAAAGGGTTTGTTTCGAGGTTCGAGCACCCTTGCTCTACATCCCCGCCTTCGACACACGAAGGATTTCCACTATGCAAGATCCCAATGGATCTCTCCTTGGTTCCGCAACACCTACAAACTCTCGGACTCCCTAGCCCGTACACACGCAAGCTCACTAGCTCGCGAGGCCGCACCTCAAACCACCGAGTTCACACAAGAACTCTAAACCACCACGAACACACTTGTCTGCCTCCTCAAAGAACAAAGAAGAAATCTCTTGGTGATCTAAAACACTTTGATCACCAATTACAAACTCTCACAACACAATCCTATGGATAGATAAGGCAATGGATAGCTCAAGTGATTGTGAGAAAGCAAGGATTGAATCTATGGTGAAAAACTCAAGAAATCACTTTTACACTCTTGATAAAACTTTCCTTTTGATTGGAAATATTTGCTCTCAAATATGTGGAGAAAACTCTTTTAATGGAGTGGGAAAAACTGGCTCAAAGCTCTCCTAAAATCTTGTTACAAAACAATGACAAAACCCCCAAATATATAGGCTGTCAAAAACTAGCCGTTGGGGTCTGTCAGACCTGTCGGTCGACCGCCCGGTCGACCGCCAACGGTCAAGAATCCGACCGTTGGAGCCTCCGGTCGGCCGCCCGATCGACCCAAAAGAACAGAGAGCACTGCTCTCAGTTCCGGTCGACAGGGTCGGCAGACCGGCCATCTGCCAGGTCAAGGCGTGCACGTCGTGCACGTCGGTCGACCCAGCCGGTCGACCGACTTCAGAGTTAGTCGACTAGCAAGGTAGTAAGTCGACTATCTGAAGCCTGAAAAAAGTTTTCTGGGATTTAAAACTAAGTCTTTTGGCTCACATAAAAATCCCATAAAATACATAAAAAATCTACAAAAATAGTTTTACTAATATACTTTGATATACAAACATGCTTGCACAAAATCAAGGCATGTTATAAAAGATTGGACTATTTTTGTAATATGAAAATATTGGCTCAATTGAAAACTTGTATTTTTCTAAAACTTGTTTTCCAAACTTCTTCATGATACAAAAATAAGATATTTTGAATTCATTAAAGTATAGTGTGTATGAATATGATCCACCACACAATTAAGATGAAATATCTATATTTTTGGCATTAAGCTCTAAATATGATTTTGGATAAAAGATATGCATATAAGAAATTCCAAAAACCAAAAAGTATTTTTCCAAAATGAAAGTCTTTTCTAAATCTGAAAATTCTTTTATGAAAAGACAACTAAATCAAGAGTGTGTGTGTGATATATACTTGAGCAATCCACCAACTATTCTATCCTTTACATTTTTAACTAAAACAAAAACAAAATCTTATACCTAGACACAAGTCTTTATCTTCTTGAAGTCTTCACTTGAAGGCTTCTCATCTTCTTGACTTGGTCCAAACTCCGTGCTAGCTCCAAATCTTGACTTTGAATCTTTTGTTGAAGCTATGCGCCTACTAAGATCTTGATCAAAGAATCTGTCACTAATTAAACACAAGATCATTAGTAATATAATTACATGAGTTAATCATCATCAAAACTAGAGTGATGGGCCTTTGGGCCAACACCACTGTCTAAGAGATTATTTCAATCCATACAGTGATTTCTTCAGCTTGCATACCATATTTTCCTTGCCTGCAGTTTTGAACCCCATCGGCTGAGTCATATAGATCTCCTCATCAAGATCGCCATGGAGAAAGGCGATCTTCACATCAAGCTGGTCAAGATCTAACTCATATTGTGCTAACAATGCTAGTAAAATTCGAATTGACAAGTGCTTTATAACAGGAAAAAATACCTCATTGTAATCAATGCCTTCTCATTGTGCGTAGCATTTCGCCACCAACCTGGCTTTGTAGCGTACAGTATCATCCTAGAGAGATTCTTGTTTCTTTGCACATACCCACTTAAAGCCAATTATCTTCTTTTTTTTGGGCAACTCTGTTAGCTTTCAAGTGTCATTCTTGTGTAGAGAACTCATCTCTTCTTCTATGGCATCCTTCTACATCTTCGACTCTGAACTGATTTCAGCTTCCCTATATGTAGACGAGATCACCTCTTCGACGACTGGGAGTGCATAGACCACAATCATATCTGTAGTGAGCCAACTTGGTTTGCGTAGATTTCTTTTGGGTCTTCCAACTGTAACGGATTCATGGACATCACCCATAACTTGTCCTTGATCCTCATCGTCATCAGCATCCTACTCGGCTTCTTGATCACTACCCTGTGTCACTTTGGGTATGATCTCCAAAGATACTGACCTTTCTAGAGATGGTGAAGTAGCTTCACTCTCCACCTGCTACGATACCTCTTTGGTCTTTTCAATCTCCAACAGCTGAGAGATTATAGATTTTCACATTGAAGCCTCATCTAATGTGACATCTCTACTGAGAACAAATTTCTTGTCCTTAGGATCCCAGTTCTTGTAGCCTTTTATTCCTCTCTTGAATCCTACGAACACTCCTTTCTTCGCTCTTGGTTCTAACTTATCTTCTTTTAACATGGTAGTAGGCCGGACAACCAAATACCCTAAGCGAATCATAGTCCTGAGCAGCTTTCCCCGACAAAACCTCTAGAGGAGTTTTACCTCTTGTCGCAGACGAAGGCATCCTATTGACGAGATAGCAAGCATATGCCAAAGTTTCAGCCCAAAAGTTCTTTGGTAATCTGGAATTAGATAACATATAACGGACCTTCTCTAGCAAAATCCTTTTCATCATTTTTGCTACCCCGTTTTGTTGTGGTGTTTCCCTTACTGTAAAGTGTCTGTCTATGCCCTCATCACGATGTAGCTTTAGGAAAAGATCAAACTTATACTCACATCCGTTTCTGATCAGAGGACCTTGATCTTCTATCCTGTGTTTTTCTCCAAATTCTTCTTCCACTCTATAAATAATTCTAAGACTTCCCATTTGTGCTTCATGGTATATACCCAACATCGCCTAGAATAGTCATCAATGAAAGTCACAAAATAGTGGTTACCTCCAATAGATGCAGTCTTGGTAGGTCTCCAAACGTCGGTGTGAACATAATCCAGAATCTTCTCGGTGCAGTGAGTCGTTGTGCCGAATTTCACCTTGGTCTTCTTTCTGATGACACAATGTTCACAGAAATCTAGTTTGTAAGTTCTGGCACCTTTCAATAGTCCTTGCTTTGCAAGAGATTGCAAAGATCTTTCACCTGTGTGTCCGAGCCTCATATGACATAGCCTGGTTGATTCATCATTTGTATCAATAGAGATAGCCACCTGTCCTATAAGAGTACTACCCTTCAAGTAGTAGAGATTATTCCGACGGACGCCCTTCAGAAACACCATTGAGCCATTGATCATCTTGAGAATTCCATCTTTTATTGATACCTCAAGACCCAATGTTTTCAAAACACCAACAGAGATAAGATTTCTCTTAAGTTGAGATACATACCTCACTTCCTTTAATTCTCATATCATCCCATCGAATATCTTGATCTGGAATGTTTCTATACCTTCCATGTTACATGGGCGATCATCACCCATGATAACTGAACATCCTTCTAGCTTCTCAAAGCTAGAAAACTAATCCCTGTTCGGACACACATGGTAGGTAACTCCAGTATCTAATATCCACTCAGCATCTCCTGAGTAACCAACGATAGGAGTAGTAACAGAGAAAGAGAATACCGATGAGTCCGAGTCTGATCCACCTGCCAGTGAAGTACTAGCGTGAGTACTGCCACCCGTGCGAGGTTTGCCTCAGTCTTTAACTCCTTCTTCTTACCTTTGCCCTTTGGACAATCAACTTTCTAGTGCCCTACTTCTTTGCAAAATGCGCAATGGTTCTTCTTTAGATTTCTGAAACCTGACCTTGACTTCAATCTCCCACGATCACCTTTGTCCTTCTTATATGAACCTCTGTCTTTTGCCGCCAACGCCTCTACTGATGTACTCCCATGAGAAGACAATCTATCTTGTCTCCTTACTTTATAGTTTACAAGGAAAGCTGACACTTCATTATAGTTAAGTGTTGTCTACCATTGATCAAGGTAAGAGTAAAAGTCTCATACTCTTTGTCCGAAAGAGAATTCAAAAGAATCACTGCCTTATCCTCTTCATCAATCTTGACATCCATATTAACTAGATCTGTAAAACCTTGAGTAGTTGTTCATGTGTTCATTAATGGAGAGTCCTCTCTTCATTTGGAAGCGATAAAGCCTCCTCTTCAATTGCAGCCGCGACTCGATACTCTTCATCAGATACTTCTTCTTCAGAATCTCTCACAATTGCCTAGCAGATGTTTCATTTAACACATGGTATTTGATGTCTTGTGTCAAACAAAACCTGATCAAATCACACATTGTTCGATTCATCTTGTCCCAATCGTCTTCAGAAGTAGAATCATGTTTTTTCTCCAATCGTAGAATGTCTTCGAGGTTTGATGTCGTCAGTGCATCCATCATCTCACACCTCCACATGCTGAACTTGCCATCGAACTTCACCACATCAATCTTCAAAGGATGTGGGTTCAGAGATTTCACCGTAGATGTACTATCTCCGACCATCTTCTCAATGGTTCCCTCAAAGCAATGTGAAAGAAAACGGGGTTTGATTATGCAAACTAGATAAATATAAGATCTTTACCTTAAGGTGAAACCCTAGAAGAGTTTCTGAAATGATCTACTCCACCGAATCGGATTTTTTGAGCAATGCAAATGTTATTTTGAGATCGACACACGATCCCACAAACAGTCCCAACGCTGCTTCGAGATCGACACACGATCTCTGCTAAACGGTAATCAATGCTCTTGGAATCAACACACGATCCTACGACGAATCTGAGATGCTCTGATACTACTTGTTGCACGCAAGGCAATAAAGCGAGGAACCCATTAGATGCAACGGAGAAGTACCCACACGACAAGAATAGAGAAACAAGAGAGAAAGCAAACACAATATTTAACGAGGTTTGACAATTTGCCTATGTCCTCGGGACAAGGGAGAGAGAGAGTTTTATTGATTCAACAACCAATAAAATTTGTACCTTGCATATAATTTAAGAGGGCTCTGCCCCTTTATTTATAGCCAACGAGACCTAGAAATCTAGGAACCCCAATTGGATTCGTCTCCAATTCAGAAACAAAATCCGAATCCTGAAAGGAGAGACAGATTCGCGCCTAGATACGCCTGTCGGTTGACCGGGCGGCGGACCGACCCAAGCACCCAGTCGGTCAACCGTGTCTAACCGAGAGTTTCATCATGTTAGTCGGTCGACCGAGCGGTTGATGTTACCTGCTACGGTCGATCGGACGGTCGATCGAGCTACCTTGTGCACGTTTGTGCATACCGGTCGGCCGATCAGTCGACCGGCCCTGCTTTGTGCACACCGGTCGACCGGGCGGTCGACCAGCCCTGCTGCTGGCTTTATATAAGCTCTGTTCTCGCGCCATTCTCGCTCCTTTTGATTTCCGATCTCTGCACTATGTTTCCTTATGCTCCGTCATACATTTTTTTATCTTCTCTCTCCCTATATCTTTCTCCATTGCCCTTTCACTTAGGAACTTTAGGTATCAGAATGCAACCGCCTTGCATTGTTTTCTTGACTATCTTTAATTGCATCTCTTTGGGGTGATTGGCGGCTTTCAAATATCCCAAATAATGAAGTTGATCAATGAAATTGTTTTGTCTCCGCCATCATTTGGGTAGTTTGGAATGAACGAAACCAAAGGATCTTTCAAGCAAAATCTTCATCTTTCATAGTGCTTGGGGATCGGATTTCATCTTTAGTGGCTTTTTGGCGCTCTCACTTCCCGATCCACAGATGTCGAAAGCCGTGTTAGTTTGTTGTTCATCCGGCAATTTCTACAAAACTTGATGTATTCCTTGTGATTGTGTCATTTTCTACCCCCTAACCCCCACCCCCTCTTGTAACTTCACATTCTTTATTATTTTAATTATATATCCATGGGGCTAAGGCTCCACTTGACCCGCCAAAAAAATTTTTTTAATTAATTTATTAGTTGTGTCTGCTTGGTTTATCCTTAATTTAGTTCTTATTGTATATTTGTAGGAATGACTGGAAAAGTTCAAAACATGTATAGTTTGGACCAATAATGTGCTTATGGTTCTGACTATTAGAAAAAAGATGTCATCTTGTGAAGCGTATCCTGTTCATCATAAACTATTTGTCTTTTGTCCTAGCGGCGGATGAGATTTATAATATTTTGAGACTGATATGTTCTGATATCAACGAGGGTCAGAGCTAACATCTTTCTTACGAATCTTACAAAGAGAGAAGAAATTTTCACCAGAATAATTTGCTCTTGGCATTGTCCAACTTTTCTGGAATTTGTTGGAGCTATAGCTGAGGGTGACAGGATCGAACTCCTATTATCGGAATCTGGAACATTTTGTTTTTGTTTTGCTCTTTTTTTATGTCTTTCGCTATAAGTTATCATTTGTGTTTACGGATTAATCACTAAGAAGCAGCATCATGTCTTATTTTGCACATTAATTGGTATTCAGGGGCGGCTCAATTTTTAGGGAGACGTTAGGCGAAAATTTCAAATGGGCCCTTTTAAAATATATTTTAAAAAGTAATTAATATTAACTAATATTTATTTAATTATTATTTTATTGAAAAATAATTCTTCTAGTTTTTTAAGATGCAAAAATTTTAATTAAGTGTTTGTATTCAAATTTTGCTAATGTATCTTTTTTTATAGAGCAGTTGCAGGCCCTACTGTCAGTCTGAGGTCTGGGCGACGGGAGTGGTGAAGAGCGAGCCTATAGAGAGAGTTTTAATTTTGAAAAATTCTCTAATTATAATTAAATAGTTAGGAAAAGTGAAAAGACAACTGAGGAAGTGAAAGAGACTCCTCTTTAATTATAATTAAATAGTTATAGGGAGTGGAAGATATTAGCTTAGAAAAGTGGAAGAAACACATGTTTTTCCTGTTAATATAAAAATGAAAAGGGAAAAAAAAAATCAAAAAAGCGTGGATGAAAGGATTCAAACTCGCACAGGCAAAGCCCACACAATTTCTAGTCATGTCCAATAACCACTCCGGAACACCCACTTGAACAAATAAAAAATATTTTCTATATTTTATATTTCTTATTTTAGTTAAATACTAATTTACACTATAATTTTGGAGGCCCCATTATGTTTGGGGCCCTAGGCGACTGCCTCATTTGCCTAGAGGTTGAGCCGCCCCTGTTGGTATTAAACCAACACCCATGTGGATGCACTAGTTGTTGAGATAAATAGTTTGCCTACTTTATTTTTTTAGCTTTGTTTCAGATTTATATTTGTGGAATGGGGGGAAAAAACCTTTTCTGGAATTTTCAAACATGCCTGAGTATGGATCATGACGGTTTGCATAGAGAACACATGCTTCACCTTCATTATAGCTGTCTATAAAATTTTGAACATAGTATGATTGAAACATTATTATATAGATGTACAAGTCTGTGATGCATGAATGTGCACCACATCAAGAGCTCAAGTAACAGAAAACTATGTCTTCCTTATACTTCTCGATCAGTAATCTCCAGGTTTAGGGTTACACTAGCTTTATAGCGAGAGCTTTATCTATGATGCAAGAATGTTTGTTTAGCAGCTACAAGTCTGTCCAAAGAAGAAAAATTCAAATCTTAAAACAATTTGGTAGTTCTGAATTAATAGTAGGAGCTATGACATTCTACAGCCAATTCCAGCAACAAGAGAGAAGAAAAGCTCAAAAACATCTCATAATCAGCAAAGTTTTCCAGTATCAGTAGAATGTACATGTATCAATGTGAAAAACATGCACGGTGACATTACAGTTGAAAAATGTGCACAAAGATTCCAACATATATCATTCTCGATGCATAGACCAACATGTGCCTTATTCTATTTTAGAATAGAAATTCTTTGCATCGTACTCCATGATCAATTTTAGGTGCGTAGAAGACTAACCACTGCCTCTTGTATTGTTCTGCGGACAAAAATCAGCGCCCCATAACAGTGTCACTAACGTGAAACATCAAAAAGTATGTTTTCAAAAGGGCCAAAATGGGAGGTTGAACAGCAGTAGCATGACAAGAAGTTCATATATGCAACTGAAATATGACAATTTTTTCGGCCCAAGATTTCAAAGGTTTGGAAGAAGAACTGAAACAGTAGAATGTAATTGTCAGCTGACTTGGAAGAAGAACCCAAATCAGCCCAAGATTTCAAAGGTATCAATCACTGTTCACATTTCGATACTGATAATCAATACAAAAAAAACACTAAACTTGAAAGAATTGAAAGAGAATTTGAGTTCGTGCTGCGAACCTTCCTGCGAGAGAGACATTTCGTACCTAAAATGGCGTTGTCCGCGGCTCGTCAAATCTGCGGAGGCCTGATGAGAAAAAAGGAAGAAAACGAACGGCCGTGCTCTGCTGCGCTTGCCTCTTGTCGAGCCGGGCCGGTGCGGGCCCCACCAAGGGTTGTCCCGGTCAGTCTACAGTTGGCCAAGCCCGCAGTGGGCCCACAGAGGAAACGGATCAAAATATTTCCAAGTTATCGGCAAAAACGGCGTGCGGAATGATGGAATGAATGAGTGAATGATTGAGACTTTGTTCATGACGTGTTTGGTTTGTGGGCCGAGGCGGGAAAAGTGAAATTGAAAATTTTATTTCTTATTTTCAGTATTTGTTTGAAATTGAAAAAAAAAATTCACTGTTTTTACCCTTCTTTTTTACACTAAGTTAATTTTGTTGCCATGTAAATCTTACTTAGAACTGGTTGTAATTTAAAACAGTTAATTTTGTGATCATGTAAATCTCATTTACTGTCTAATTACGGTCTAAAAAAATCTTCATAACAAATATTATTTTAGTAATATTTTGTAGTCAACTTTTTCACTTTCACTTCTACGTTACTAATTAAATACCAAAAACGCAATATACTTTTTCACTTACACTTTCACATTACAATCATACACCAGAAAATTTACTTACGCAAATCTCAAATTTCTAACTTTTCCTCAACTTCTTCTCTTCATTTCTCACTTACACAGTTTCTTCTCACTTACAACAAATCAAAAAGGTAGTCAAAATCGAGTCGTTACCGGAGACTGACGGTGCATACATGCACAGACTTAAAAAACTTTTGAGACGACTTGAACCGGTTACGTTTTGGTGTTTCCTTAGAGTTTCCAGTGTTGGCTTCTCTCATCTCTCCCCCACAACTTTATTTAAAGAGAGAGGGTGCGCAGTTAGCGTCCGTATTGGGAGAGGCAAGAGCTAAATACAAAGACAAAGGTTGGTAGAAGTGAGAGCCATGGAGAGACCAGACAGAAGAACCGTGGAGAGAAACAGGAGAATCCGCATGAGAGCGCTCTACAATCAGCTCTATGCGCTCCTCCCCGCCTCGCTCCCTACGAGGGTACGTACATAAACTTTGTACAGTGTGCGTGTTGTGTGTGCTTATTTGTTTTCTGAACGAAGGTCCGAGCTAGGATCTGGCATGGACTTAGAACTTCTATGCTTCACCATTTGTAAATTTTTGCATTGATTTGTATTTGTTTACATCCTCGTCAATGCAAGTGATGTCTTTTACATATCATAGACACTTTACATGCACCAGTGCCCAAGGATTCCGCCATTGGTAAATGGGTAGTTCTAGTCAAGAATGGGTTATTTGTAAGATATGTGCGCATATATGCTGTATGAGATCAGTGAGATTGCTGACATAATGTTTGAATTTTCAGGAGAGGGGGGCAGTACCGCTGCATGACCGACTAGACGAAACAGTGAGCTACATAAGAGGGCTGCAAGAGAGGATAGAGGGGATGAAGGAGAGGAAGAGGCAACTGTCGGGCGAAGAAGGAACAGGCCGAAGCGCGATAAGACTGCCCCATATAGAGGTACAGGATCACGGCGCCGGATTACAGGTGGTCATCACTAGCAGCCCACGAGATTGGTTCGTGTTCAACCAGGCCATTCGGGTCATCGAGGAAGATGGAGCTGAAATCGTCAGTGCCAACTTCTCGATGGCGAGCAATAAGGCCCTCCACGTTATCCATTTGCTGGTGAGCTACATGTCTATATGGGTTCTATGCTTTTAGCTTCAACAATCAACCTACAAACTTGTATCCTTGTATTTTGAGATGTTTTATTAAATTCTTAGTAATGATAGGGTAAGAGGTTCTTACCTCATGATTTTATCTCCAAAAAAAAAAAAAAAAAAAAATCCAGTCTACAAGCTTGATCTCATGACTCTTTTTGCTTGTGAACAACAGGTTGGAGAACCTAGGAGTGGTCAAGAAGCCAGCAGACTGCTGGAAAGATTGAAGAATGATATCCGTTCACCTTTTTAGTGCTATGTTTTAACTGAAAATGGGGCTGATGCATTATTGTATTGTGAGAACAGAAGCATGATAGAGAAGAGACAAAGAACACGAACAATAATTGTAGCAATAAAAACGTTGATTCTCAAGCATCGTCTTGTTTATCTTGTTGTGTTTGTACGCTTCTTATGAGTTCAATCAATTTTTCTATTGGAAGATTCCACATAAAGAAAAGAACAGGTGACAAATTAATGGTCCTTCTCACCAAGCCTGCTCTAGACTCGTGGACCCTTCTTAATTTGAAATTTTGTTTACATGCATACTCAACCAAAAGATCAAACTTTTCAGTCGTGGACCCTTCTTAATTTGGGCGTGTTTGTTTGCAACAAATGAATATCAGAAAATTCATGGGTATGTTAGTTATGCTTAAGAACACAACTTTTTTTCCTCCCAAATCATCACTTAGTTGGATGTTTTATTTTTTTCGCTTATGTTCCCTTCTTAACATGTACCTGTTACACGCTAATTTTAATCGTGCGCATGTGTGTGCCCTTCAAAATGGAAACTTGGTTCATTGTAATAATTTTTAGTACGGGTATATGTATAGTATCTCCCTACGACAAACAAAATACTTCTCTGCAAAACTGAATCTATCAATTAATCTAGCAAATGTTGTTACATATAAAACTTGAGAGCTACATATAAGACTTGTTTGGTTGTCGTATGTGACCGTAAGTTATAAGTGGTAAATTTTTTTACAGTTATAAATGAGTTACACACAAGTAAATTTTACGAAATTTTGCTAGTAATGTAATATTATAAGTGAAAAAGTATATTGTATTTTACAGTGTTCGGTTGTCGTAATGTGTGAGTCGTAAATTAAAATTTTGATCACAAAATTAACTATTTGGTGATTTAAAAATATTAAAAATTTTCAATAAACACTAAAAATAGTAAATAGTAAATATATTAAATATTAAAAAATTAAAAAATAAATATATTAAAAATAAAATATGTTAAATATTAAATAATTAAAAATTAAAATTAGTAAATATTAAAATTTAAATATATTAAATATTAAATAATTAAAATTTTAATATAATAATCAAAACTTATTAAATTTATATTAAATATTATTAATCTATAAATAAAGCAAGAACTAAAATGAAGTGGAATACATAAAATTAATCTAAAAAAAAAAAGATTCTAATGTTAAAAATATTAAATTATTTATAAAATATTTTATCTAATAAGTATATTTAATCTAATAATTAAAAATTCTCATAATTTAAAATATTAATTTAATAATAAAAATATTAATCTAATTATAATTAACTGTCAGCAGTACAAATTTGTATGAACACAAAATTAACTATTTTTGTTACAAGTGGACTGTAAGTGTGATCTGAATGACCAAAAGATTTACTGTTTGTATTGCAAGTGCATCGTTAGTGAGATGCAAGTGCATTTTACGACTTATAATCCAAACAAATATTGTAAGTCGCAATCGTAACTTGCGACTTACGGACTTTTATGGTGAAACAAACACACCCATAATTGTCCCCGCAGGGGGCATCCCGATCGGTTTGGATTCGTAAGAGCTTCGCTTACTCAGTGGTTATCAGTTGAATCCCGATGTGTAGTGGTTTTCTAGCTATAAAGAATAAAAATATATAAAAAATATTAAAAAAATATAAAACTTGAGAGTTAATGAGCTAGCTAATCGTGCATAGCTTGACAAATATTGTCAAAAAAGAAAGAACAACGATCATTTTCTTTTTAAAAATTGTTCAAAGTCAATAATAAATCTTTATTAAATACAAATCTAAGGCTTAAAAGAAGTGGGTAGACAGTGTTAAAACGTTTATTTACAGTCATGTCAAATATACGTTTGCATATCTCTGCATGTATGTTAATGGGAGAAGGTTGCAATCAGTCGGCCTCATGTGCGGGACCAGCCAGTCACGTGGGCGAGTTTGACCAGCTGCAATTTTTCTTTGTCGTTTCCGTGAATGCAGGCCCCACAGCAAGGCAATTGTTTCCTGCGCGGTCCCATCTCAGGCATCTTCGTGAGACAATGCGACGCCCGGGCTGAGGGAAAAAGTCATAGCGAGCCTCCGAAGAACCTGCTTGGATTCCGATAATAAAATCAAGAAAATTTGAGATTGTCATGTCACGTAGAAATTCAAAGCGAGCTTCTTGTACAATTGCAATTTCAATTCATTTTTTCACTCTTCAACTGAGGTCACGTAGAAATTTTGAGCCTCACTTTTATCGCTGTGTTTTATTTTCAATGATTAAATACACACTCTTGTTGAATTCTAGTGACGTCTTTATGAAATCAGGCTTTTCTTAGTTTAAAAATGACAAACAAATAGCCGTGAGTCCCCTCTCATAATGTCTTTTTCAGAAATAGTATAAAACTCTTTGTTTGCAAAAGTCTCATTCTAAATAGATTTATTTGCACATCAAATGTATATATGTTTATCATTGTATGATTTTTTTATTAGAGTAATTCCAATATTACTCCCTAACAAATTCTTTATTCTGACATTCATCCCTCATCAATTTCTAATATAAATCCCCCGCAATATTAGCCTCACTTGTTAAGAATCCCTCCAGTTATAACCGGATTAAATAGACGAAATAGTCCATTATATCTTAAAAGAGAGCAAATAAATTACATTTTTATCCCTCTTTCTAATCTCTGCTTTCATCCCTCTTCCTTGCCGCTGAATCATCCCAATTTGAGCTTAATCATCCAAACCGAGTTTATAATAGAGTGCACATGTGCTATTTTTATCTCATTCTCCATCATCATCTTTCTCTTATTAAACGGAGCCCATGTTGTGGCCTTGTTCTCCGTCTTGTTCCTGTCACCTCTTCTTCTCTCTATCTTTGCTTATGACCCCATCTTTCTGTGAACCCATCCTTGTCTTTCCTCCACCTCTATCTTCATCGCGTTAGCTTCCTTCAATTATTCCCTACTCTCTTCCTCTTGATCTCCCTTTCCCCTTCACAAGCAGGACATGTGATTTTAACATTAATTGAGATAATGAGTCAAGATAAAAGAGGAACAAAACACATTTATGGGTGCCTTTTATGATCTGGACATCCTGTCTCCCCTGTACTTTCTCATTGAAATTTAGCTCTCTTAGAATTTAGACACAAATTGGCATATTCTATTGGCAATATGTATGAATACCAATTCAAATTTGACCGAGACAGTAGTTGACGCGTTGGCTTTGGTTTCGAATTCGAATTTTGAAGAGGTAACGGGCGCAACAGATTTGAGGTCGGGTACCGGGTTTTCTCCAACTGAACTAGATCCGACACCCGTTCAGCAAAGGAATGAGTTTATTGGATTAGAGCTGCGGGCTGCCCTTGATGGGATGGGCCAAGAGAGTCAATTGGTGTCCAATAGAGGGCTCTTTCTGATGAATTGGAAAGACGAGCTGGTGGGCTTGGGCTAGAGACTGGACAACGCCCCTTTGAAATATCAAATGGTATGGAGGGGGATACCAATCCAAGTCACGTGAATCAGATCCACGTGCCCGGTGGGCAAGACACGAACCGGAGTGCGGGAAAGGGCGACGACGCAGCCAGGGAGAAAGGCATTGGAGCCCTAGTTTCCCAAATTGCATCAGATGAATATGGTTTTGATCGGAGCAATAAAGGCCGATCAAAACAAGTTTTGCTGGATCTAGATTTTGATCCTGAAGATCAAGGATGATCTAAAGTGACTTTATTAGACTACGTGCTGAATCATGCCTTAAGTAAACTCGCTTCTTCAGTTGGTATTTCTTTAGGAAATACTGATGAGGAACAGGTTCGTATGATTGGTCTAATGCGAAGGAGAGCGTCAGACACAGAGGGGTCTCTCAGTAAGAACAAAAAAGTGATCAAAGCGGAGGTGAACAAGAGGAGAAAATAAGAAGTTGAGATTTGTCGAGACGGCTCGTAGTCTGGGATCTGTGATTGGGGTGTCTGTCTACGAGCTTTATTGGTTAAGAGGATAGCCGTAGATAGAGTTGTGGAGTGTTTTTGGAACGGAGTTGAGATAGATCACTGGAGTTCTAGAGTTTTTGGAGTCATTTTGGAGCGAAGTTGCTGTTAAGACAGGGCGTTGCGACAGTGTGGCAGAGAAGGTTCTCTTTTTCCTTTTTCCCTTTCTTTTCTTTTCTTTTTTTTTGCGTAATTTATGTGTGAGAGACATAATTGTCCTTGGTATTGCTTCCTCCATTGTAACTATTGCGCGTTTGAAGATGTTTCTCCCACAATTCCTGCCCTGATGTTGCACTTCTACCTGTAGATTGACCCCTCCTTTGAGATCTCCTTCCCCTTGTCCCTCTCTTTTGGTTCCTACATTTGATGCAAGATGTAATTACTCTTGACAGTCTATGTAGATGAACGAAATTGACATGAGAGTAAGAAAAAATAACTAAAATCACAAATCTAAATTAATTAGTTATATCTTATTGTTGGCTGAGTTGAGAGTGATCCTATTGTAATACTCGGGAAGAATTTTGAACAAGTTATAGGAAAGTATTAATTATTACACTTTGCAAATTTGTGGTTGGCAATTTTGTGTCTTCTCTTATATTCAGATAATATTTCATAATGGCTAACATGACCTCAGTGCATGGAAGTATAAACATTAGTAAAGTTATTAGTGTAAATGTGAAAAAGAAATCGTCAAGTCAAGTTTTGGACAAGATTTATAATAAATCTAAGATATCAAAAGATATGAATGATATGAAACAAATTACGCTAGTAGCTTGTCTCAATTATAGTTAGAATATTATTTGTTCGACATCTTACAGATTTAAGCATCAAAGAAAGGTAGTTCATAAGTATTTGTAGAGTTCAAATCTAGGTATTTCTTTACTTATTAACTTTATCTAAGTTTCCATAAACTTTTGAGAATATTACTGACTTAAACGTCGGAGAGCCGTTGTCATGCCTAGATCGACAATGCTAACCCCGTCCTCTATTTTGAAGGATAGTTACAAAAAGAATGAAAGGTCGGAAGAAGATTATAAGTCAGCAGATTAGGAGTCCATGCTTGTTAAACTAGATCCACAACAGGTATGGTGTGCACTTTTATATTAACTATTTCTTTGTAATTATATGAGAGTATTTTTAATGGCCTATTTGTTTAAACTACTGGGGTGTACCCTACTGCCGGTCAGGGTCCCAAACTGGAATGTGACAAAGTTGGTATCAGAACCTAGGTTATAAATTCCTAATGTTTATTATTATATAAAATACCAAGATAGTATAATAAGAATTTGACACAACGAAGATTCATTCTTTGTAACCAACCTTGAGGTTATGAAATATTTGATCAGCCTTTTATGGTCGTATTACAATACCTTTATGTTGTAGTTCGACTGAGTTTTGCCTATAGGGTATGGGTGGGACCTAGGCACAACTACCAGTGGAATGGGACACAGGTATAAACATTGACTCTATGTTTCATAACATTAGTGTGATCACTGGTGAGACTTAATCATGTATAACAAATATGAATAATGCAAACCACACAATGTTGATATGAATGGTCGATTGCTAATTTAAGTAGGGCAACGCTCGTATATGTACTAAAAAGAGCAAGTGAAATATTTTTTTACTACTGGGCCCAATACATTAATGAAAGTACCAGAAAGTGTGAAAACCAAGTGCTAAATTTGCATCGATTCTATGATTCTATGCTATGTTAGTTTCGAGGATGAAACTAAGGAGGGTAGACTGCAATATCCGGAAGAATCTTGAACAAGTTATAGAAAAAAATACTAATTATCATAATTTACAAATTTGTGGTTTGAAACTTTTGTGAAAAATATAAATGCCTTCCCTTATATTCAAATAATATTTCATAATGGCTAAGATAACTTGAGTATACGGAAATATAAACATTAGTAAAGCTATTAGCGCAAATGTGAAAAGAAATCACCAAGTCAAGTTTTGGACAAGAATTGCAACAGATGACTGACTTGGAAAGATATCATAAGATATGAATGACATGAAACAAATGATGCTAGTAGCTTATCTTAATTAAGTAAGAATACTATTTGTTCGACATCTTAAATATTTAAGCATCAAATAAAAGTAGTTCGTAAGTATTTGTAGAGTTCAAATCAAGGTATTTTCCTACTTATAAACTTTATCTAAGTTTCCATAAAATTTTGAGAATATTAATAACTTGAGCATCGGAGGGCCGTTGTCGGGCCTAAACCAGCAACGCTAACCCATCCTCTATTTTGCATGAAAGTTACGGAAAGAATGAAAGGTTGAAAGAAGATTATAAGTTAGAAGGCTAGGAGTCTAAGCTTGTTGAATTAGATCCACATCAGGTATGGTGTGCACTTTTATATTAACTATTTTTTTTGTAATTACATGGTATTATAATGGTCTATTTTTTTGGCTTATTGTGATGTACCCTAGTGCCGGTCATGGTCCCTGTAGTGGTCAAAATCTAACCCTCACAGGATGACGACATGTGTCCAAGCAACCAAATGCTTCTACCACTCCGGAGCCATTTCAGAAGCTGCTCCTCACCCCGAGGACACTTCCATCCAGATAGCTCTGATGTTCCCAGCTGTCCTAGAATCCACCCCATTCTGAAGACCTCAGCTCCACACAAGATAACCTCAGCAATAGATCATCTATGATCTCCGCCTTCAGTTACACCACGACAACAAATCATCACTGATCTCTGCCTTTAGTTATGCAGCCTGATCTTCTTTTCATGTTCATAATGTGAAACGCCCTCTAGCCTGGATGCAATCGTAACAAACAAGCGCCAATAGTCATGAACAGAGGCGAGATTATCTGCATGCAATCTCAACAATCAAGCGCCAACAGTCATGGTCGTTACAGCATATCAATACGTGCAAATCGTGCGGTTACGACAATTACGCCCATATCATCTGCCCCAATGCACACAGATCAGAAAGAGTATAAATAGACCTTCTCCTACGGCGAGAAAAGGATCTTTTTCCTATCCCAAAAAATTCTAGCACTAAGGCTCTGGCATTCAATCCATGTAACCTACATATTATAATGGGTTTCCTCCTCCAGTGATTTTTTTTCCCAATTTAAGTTTTCACGTAAAAATTTTGCGTCTCTTTTGTGATGTGTATTATTTTCTCTCATACTTGTAATCTCAACTCAACTCTACCCTCGCTTGTGGTGAGAATCGACCGTTTGATCGCTCACGACGAAAAATCTCCACCACAAACTCGTGCTTTCGTTTAGATCTGAGTCCCAACACTCAGATTTCTCTCCTACAAAACTCGTCCTTAAAAATCCTCTTCAATGAGGCATGACCCTGAAAAAGCAGCCAACCACCATCGAAGAGATCACCTCCAAAGGCAAATCTATTATCATTGTTGGGGGCATCATCCTCCCGAGTAGCCGTGACCTTAGCTCTATTGTGAAAGAGATTGTCTCTACACCGTCACAGGGGGCAACCGGAGACATCCACCCGCCATCAATATATGAAGCCCACTTCTTCAAATGTTCGCTGACATGAAGAAGGAGATGGCGAAGGAGCAAGCCCTGTTCGATCGCAATCAGGAGCAAGCGACGCATGATTGAGAAAATGCGGCCCTCAGTGGGAGGAGATGAAGTGTCTAAACGACCAACTTCTCGCCCAGATCACGACCCTTCAAAACACCCAAGGGTCACCTCCATTGTTAGAAAAGGCTACTGCTACAGAGGCCCAAAGCGGCGAATATTTTCAAAGCTGGAGGTGACGCAGGTCAGACTCCCTAACTCCATTGGAACAATCCGACGGCGAATCGAGTTCGTCACATCCCCATACGAAATGACGACTCTTGGAGAAAGACCGAAGAGTTTGTCTGTGTTCAAGACCTCGCAAGCTTGTGCAGATGTTTAGTAGATACAATATTCTGCAGACTGTATAATTTTCCCTTTAACCCAGACGTTTGCTTAATTCCTTGGCCTTCCCAAACACAAGTTTAGTAGATATAATATTCTGCAGACAAACATTTACATTTGTCTCTTACCGTTTCATTTCCATGTAATAGCTAATTTTGGTTCATAATTACCATCCACATTATTTTTTGCTTGGTCCATAAGTTGTATAGGATAGAAGGCCTGAAAGTTGCAAACTTAGAGGAGAACATAAGTTTTGCTATCCATTTATTTTCAAGCTGAATAAATATTAGGGTCGGGAGGAAGAAGAGAAAAACCACATAGATTTGTTTGCAAGAAGGGGATCAAGGAGAAAAAGATTAGAGGAACCCTAAGTACTAATGATCCTGCAATCTTAATTTTTACACATAAGGGCAATAGGAGAACCAGATTTTCCCCTAATACAGGCTTAACAAATACTGGGGTTGTGGCTAGGAAAATCTTATAGAGATTTTGAGGTATAATATGTATGCAAAGATCCTTTATCTAAGATTAATTTAACCTGCCTCTGATAATAACAAGATTATCTCTAAACTGTCAATTTTTTTCTCCCCGGCCTTACAGGGAAACATGACATCATTTTCACAACGAAGGTTAAATAAAACATCCTTGGAGATAGTACTTCCATCTTGATCCACTGTTCCAATACACTTCAATTCTCAGCAACCTGAGGCACAAATATTGAACTGGATTAATAACAATCATTTTTTGAAGACCATAATCTGATCATTTTACCTTAACGCACATAGTGCAGGAAGTGTGCCAGGATTGGGGGTGAAAGGATTGTTATTGATGGAGTGACGGGAGGAATAGGGATGAACATAAATGAGTTCTGGATTGAGGCCTTACCTCTGAACAATAGAAATGCTTCATATAGCTGCCCCCCAAAGATTTGGCATAGAGGTTTCTCACCCTTGTCGAATCAATCTTGTCACCTGTTTTACTTCCTATTGGAGGCAGAGTGACCTGAGGTTACTTTTGTGATGCAGGAAAATAGGGGTCTGGAAGCTGCCAAAGGTGAGAGGTTTGCAAAAGGAGAGTTGCTTAAAAATTAATATGGTAGAAAGTAATATTCTCTTGCATAAAATCTTCTTTCGCATCTTACCATGGTCCAAGGCACAATGCTGACCCATTTAGGTCTATGCTGTCTGGTGCATTTTTCATTTTTCTATTTTCAGTTCAGTTCAAGTTATTGGTGTTATATTAGACTGTTGGCAATCAGATGACCTCACCTCATCATAGACTTGAAAGTAGTTCACTATGTCATCTTTCTTGAAAACAGTATAATTTTCAAGTTACTGGTTTCTACTTTTGTGGTTTAAAAGAATGCATTTCATCTATCTTTGTTTCTCTGATCATGTAAATATTAATGACTGATGTAACATCCAAACACGCGGCTGATGCTTTTGGAATCTCCTATGAGTTTGAACAGGAGAAGGAAAAGAGAGCTAAAAGGCAGGCTGGGGCCTCAGTACTGTTGGGTATTCTGCTTAAACAAGAATCAATCTGACAACTAATCAAGATCACTGAGATATCAACAATCTAATTGGCCAGGTCGGCAAATATCAGGTGGGAGGTTTTCCGTTCAATAGAACGTTCCTTAATTTAAGAACCACCTTTCAATTTCCTTCCTTAGTTTAAGCACCAATTAGACTGAATCCAAGTCAGTCTCGATATACTGTAAAGTATATCCCCTGTATAAAGGACTTAATCCACTTATACAGTAACACTTAGACTGAATCTAAGTCAATCTCGATATACTGTAAAGTATATCCCCTGTATAAAGGACTTAGTCCACTTATACAGTATTTGAAGTGAGGTACGCTTACAGCGAATCTCCTTAAGACAATTACGTCCCCCGCACCGGTGCTAACGGGATAATGGACGCTGGTCTCCCAAGATACAACACTTCTTCACGGTATTTGGATAGCACTACCAAATTACCGTACGGTCGAACCGTAGTCAACCAGTACCTACACAGGATTAGCAAAACAGCGGTATAACGACAAATTTCAAATGAATATTTGTCTTACTCTTTTGGAGGAACACCCACTGTTGAGGACGTAGGAAGGTTGAAGAATTTTGACAGAATCTCCTTTAGGAAGTCGCTTTGGATTCCCACTTCACTTGGAAGTTGCGGATTCCCACTTCGTTGGAAGTCGCTCTGGAAGTCGTGGATTCCCACTTCGCTGGAGCCCAGTTCAGAACCGAAGTCAGAACTTTTAGAGAGAGAGAGAGAAATCTCAGATTTTGTGTGTATGTTAAAATGAGAACTTGGAATGCTTTATATAGCATTCCAAAAGGGGCCTTCAGGTCTGAACCCAACCAAAGGCTGCACCCTTTGGCCTGCCAACTGGTTCGCACCCTTTGGCCTGCCAACTGGTTCGCAACCTTTGGCCTGCCAACTGGTTCGCGACCGTTGGCGGATCGGTTCAGATCCTGACAGCGGAGCGGGCAGTCCAACAGGTTCGCAACCTGTTGGTGGATCGGATCCGGTCTGGTTTGGAAGTGGATCTGGTTCGGATCATACCTTGAGACCCAATTCAAAAAGAACCAGGCCAGGTAGGGAACCCGAACTCACTCAGACCCAAACCCAAACCCAAACCGGACCCGAGCCCGGCACCGGCACCGGCACCGGCGCCGCGCGCGCACACGCACATACGTGCATAGTTCTCTCCTTTTCGCGCGCGAAAACTCCAAGTACCCAAAGGGCACGCCCTTTGTTCTCAATTTTCTCTATATATACACCACAAACTTCCATCCCACGGCCAATGTGGGACTAAATGCTTTAAGCTACCTTTAGTCCCGTTTTGGCTTTGAATTAGGCAATCTTTGGACTTGAATATCTCATTCATTCGAAGTCGGAATTGAACATGTGAATATACCACGTTCATCACAAATGGAAGGAGAACACACTCCAACCATCATCCGGTTGATTCCATCAACGGATCTTGCCATAATTCAACTCGAAGATTCACCTTTATATTCTTCAATTCCAACAATCCCCCACAATGAATGAGAGATTCAAGGAATGACACACAAAGAGACTGACTCTATTGTGAAAGGTACTTGAGAAAAGAAACTGCATAAGGATAGGTGAACTAGGTCTTGAACCTTCCATAGCGAAAGCTTTATCGGACTTACTGGCTAATCAGTGAACTAGGTCTTGAACTGTTAGCCGTTAGTGTAAGCCAAGTCAACAAGCTTCACACAGTGACTTTCCAAATCAACTTTGGTTCTCTGTTGTGTCCGTTTTGGCCCTGGACATTCTTGGTTTCAGAGAGTATCTTTAGGGAATAACAGCCTCCATAGAGATTCCCAAAGAGCCGACCCAACTCTATACTCACATAGGTGATGGACCTATTAAGAGTAGTCTACTCTACTCCACTTGTTTAGAAACAAGATATAGGCATCATTAAAAGCGTTAAGCTTATCCTTAACCCACTTGTAGACAAGCACTTATGTGCACCTTAGGAATGGATTGGAGTCAAGCTCCCAAGTGCTTACTTGCTGAGTCAATCATAACTAGTTTTCCCTCTTGAACTTAGTCCGTGGGATCTCCAGTCGCTAAGTGAGGTTTCCATTAAGCTGACTCGGTAAGGTTAGGCTTTTAGACCCATTCCCCTCGATGCGCAGTTTATACGCTCTCCACTTAAACCTTTAGTAAGCGGATCCGCTAAATTATCCTTTGACGATACAAAGTCAATAGAGATAATTCCATTTGAGAGCAACTGCTTCACGGTATTATGTCTACGACGAATATGTCTAGACTTACCGTTGTATATCACATTTTGTGCCCTAGATATAGCTGCTTGATTATCGCAGTGTATACATATAGCGGGCACTGGTTTTTGCCATAACGGTATATCTTCTAAGAATTGTCGAAGCCATTCAGCTTCTTCTCCAGCCTTATCTAAGGCTATGAATTCCGATTCCATAGTGGAGCGGGCAATACATGTTTGCTTAGAAGATTTCCATGATACCGCTGCTCCTGCTAGAGTAAATACGTATCCGCTAGTTGATTTTGATTCCTCAGAATCTGCAATCCAATTAGCATCACTGTATCCTTCCAGTACAGGAGGATACTTTCCATATCTCAAGGCATATTCCTTGGTATGTGATACGTAACCCAATACTCGTAGTAGAGCGGTCCAATGTAGATCACTAGGGTTGCTAGTATATCTACTTAACTTGCTTACAGCGTAAGCAATATCGGGTCTAGTGCAATTCATTAAATACATTAGACTTCCGATAATCTGAGAATACTCCAACTGGCGCATTCCAGTTCCTGTATTCTTATGAAGGTGGACGTGTGGGAGAAAAGGATTTGTATTCTCTTTTATCCCATGATCCTTGAATCTTTCTATCATCTTTTTCACGTAGTGAGATTGAGATAGACTGATTCCATCTGGTGTTCTAGTAATTTTAATTCCTAAAATTACATCAGCAACCCCCAGATCCTTCATATCAAAACAGTTGGATAACATTCTTTTAGTGGACTTAATAATCTCAATATTAGTCCCAAGTATCAACATGTCGTCTACATAAAGACAAACAATGATACATGCATCTCCAACTGTTTTAGTGTAAACACACTTATCGCATTCATTGATAGTGAATCCGTCTTTGATCATGACACTATCAAATTTCTCATGCCATTGTTTTGGAGCCTGCTTTAAACTGTATAAGGATTTTACCAATTTACACACCTTGTGTTCTTGGTTCTTGACTATAAATCCTTCTGGTTGCTCCATATAAATTTCTTCATTTAATTCACCATTTAAGAATGCAGTCTTGACATCCATTTGATGGATATCTAAGTTGTGCAATACTGCAATCGCAATCAACATCCGAATGGACGTTATTCTTGTTACTGGTGAATATGTATCGAAGTAGTCAAGTCCTTCTTTTTGCCGATAACCCTTGGCTACTAATCTAGCCTTGTACTTATCGATAGATCCATCGGGTTTTAATTTTCGTTTGAAAATCCACTTACACCCAATTGGTTTACTTCCAGGAGGCAAGTTTACCAATTCCCAAGTATGATTACTTAGTATGGATTCTATTTCGCTATTTATAGCTTCTTTCCACATTTGTGCTTCTGGGGTTGACATAGCCTCTTTAAATGTTTGAGGCTCGCTCTCAATGGCGTATGCTATGAAATCTGGACCAAAAGATTTTGAGATTCTAGATCTCTGACTTCTTCTTGGTTCAATTTCCGCATTTACATTTCGTTCCTCGGGGCTTTCGTCCCTGAACGCCATCTCGTGTGTTCTTTTCCCAGAAGTCTTATCTGCTTCCCGTTTGTACGGAAAGATATCTTCAAAAAACACAGCATCTCGAGATTCGATAATCATGTTTACATGAATATCTGGTATTTCTGATTTTATGAACCAGAAACCTATAGGCACTACTATTCAAGGCATAGCCTATGAATATGCAGTCTATAGTTTTTGCTCTCAACTTAGTCTTTTTGGGTAATGGTGCCAGCACCTTTGCAAGGCACCCCCACATTTTGAGGTAATGGTAGGAAGGTGTCCTTCCATGCCATAACTCGAATGGTATAAGACCAAGTTTCTTGTGGGGTACTCTATTTAGAATATGATTTGCAGTTAATAGAGCTTCCCCCACAAGTTCTGCGGAGCTCCAGAACTTACGAGCATGGAGTTAACCATCTCCTTCAAAGTTCTGTTCTTCCGTTCAGCAATTCCATTCTGCTGAGGAGTGTATGGTGCTGTAGTTTGATGTATTATACCAAAACTAGCACATAACTCACTAAAATCATTTGATTCATATTCTCCGCCTCTATCGGATTTTAGAATCTTGATTTTCTTGTTGAGTTGATTCTCAACTTCGGCTTTATATGTTGTAAACATATTTATTGCCTCATCCTTACTGTTCAAAAGATACACATAACAGTATCTTGTACAGTCATCGATAAAAGTAATGAAATACTTTTTACCGCCTCTAGTTGGCATAAACTTTCAGTCACATAGATCGCTATGAATTAACCCTAAAGGTTTTGTATTTCGATCTATTGAGTGAAATGAATTTTTAGCCAACTTGGCCTCAACACAAACCTCACACTTGCGAATTTCTTCCAAGTTGAGTTTAGGAATATATCCCAGATTAGACAAGTTCTTTAAAGACTTGTAATTTACATGCCCTAATCTAGCATGCCACAAATTAGGAGACTCAAGCAAATAAACAGAAGAATTTTTTATTTATAAGCTTTGGGTACAGATACACAGACTTTTTGTCTACCACTGCAACATTGTCTTTAAAAAGACAATCAACAAGATTCTTGTTTTGTTTGAGACGGCTGCGACATTCATTCGCCTTATGCCCCTCTTTGTTGCAGATGTAGCAAGTTCCCTTGAAGCGCATGTTCTTGCCTTCTTGGACCTTGCCTTTGTACCCCTGGGAAGTCTTCTTCCGCTTTAAGCCTTTGGAAGTAGACGCTTTCTCCTTTGAGTCTTCGATCACATTGGCTTTTGCTTCGTAGGAGTTCTTACTGCTCCTTTTCTCGGACTTTCTGTTGTCCTCCTCAATACGAAGCCTCACAATGAGATCCTCCAACTTCAACTCCTTTCGCTTGTGCTTAAGGTAGTTCTTGAAATCTCTCCACGCAGGTGGGAGTTTCTCCACGATAGTAGCAACCTGAAAATTTTCAGGTAGGATCATACCTTCGGCTTCTATCTCATGCAAGATAAGTTGGAACTCTTGCACCTGACTGATTACAGTCTTGCTGTCCACCATTTTGTACTCCAGAAATCGTCCAACGACGAACTTCTTGGTACCAGCATCCTCAGTCTTGTACTTCTTGTCAAGACTGATCCATAACTTCTTTGCCGTTGTGATAGGACTGTAGACATTGTAAAGAGAGTCATCCAGTCCATTTAAAACATAATTTCGGCAAAGGAAGTCACATTGAGTCCATGCATCAGTTGCAGGCTCTGGTGGATTTTCCTCCAGGAATCTGGCCAGATGAAGAGTGGTCAAGTAGAAGAGCATCTTTTGTTGCCACCTCTTGAATTCTGTGCCATCAAATTTTCCTGGCTTCTCCGGCTTCGGGTTAGGAAGTGGAGTAGGCATCAATGCTTGTAGCATGTTTGGTGCCTTACTTGAGCTATCTTGATTAGTCTCAGACATCTTCTGTAAGTTCAAGCAGAACAGAAGTAAGAAACTGTAATTGTCTTAAGATTGTTGGGTATTCTGCTTAAACAAGAATCAATCTGACAACTAATCAAGATCACTGAGATATCAACAATCTAATTGGCCAGGTCGGCAAATATCAGGTGGGAGGTTTTCCGTTCAATAGAACGTTCCTTAATTTAAGAACCACCTTTCAATTTCCTTCCTTAGTTTAAGCACCAATTAGACTGAATCCAAGTCAGTCTCGATATACTGTAAAGTATATCCCCTGTATAAAGGACTTAATCCACTTATACAGTAACACTTAGACTGAATCTAAGTCAATCTCGATATACTGTAAAGTATATCCCCTGTATAAAGGACTTAGTCCACTTATACAGTATTTGAAGTGAGGTACGCTTACAGCGAATCTCCTTAAGACAATTACGTCCCCCGCACCGGTGCTAACGGGATAATGGACGCTGGTCTCCCAAGATACAACACTTCTTCACGGTATTTGGATAGCACTACCAAATTACCGTACGGTCGAACCGTAGTCAACCAGTACCTACACAGGATTAGCAAAACAGCGGTATAACGACAAATTTCAAATGAATATTTGTCTTACTCTTTGGAGGAACACCCACTGTTGAGGACGTAGGAAGGTTGAAGAATTTTGACAGAATCTCCTTTAGGAAGTCGCTTTGGATTCCCACTTCACTTGGAAGTTGCGGATTCCCACTTCGTTGGAAGTCGTGGATTCCCACTTCGCTGGAGCCCAGTTCAGAACCGAAGTCAGAACTTTTAGAGAGAGAGAGAGAAATCTCAGATTTTGTGTGTATGTTAAAATGAGAACTTGGAATGCTTTATATAGCATTCCAAAAGGGGCCTTCAGGTCTGAACCCAACCAAAGGCTGCACCCTTTGGCCTGCCAACTGGTTCGCACCCTTTGGCCTGCCAACTGGTTCGCGACCGTTGGCGGATCGGTTCAGATCCTGACAGCGGAGCGGGCAGTCCAACAGGTTCGCAACCTGTTGGTGGATCGGATCCGGTCTGGTTTGGAAGTGGATCTGGTTCGGATCATACCTTGAGACCCAATTCAAAAAGAACCAGGCCAGGTAGGGAACCCGAACTCACTCAGACCCAAACCCAAACCCAAACCCAAACCCAAACCCAAACCCGGACCCGAGCCCGGCTCCGGCTCCGGCTCCGGCACCGGCCGGCCGCCGCCGCCAGCGGCGGCGCGCGCGCACACGCACATACGTGCATAGTTCTCTCCTTTTCGCGCGCGAAAACTCCAAGTACCCAAAGGGCACGCCCTTTGTTCTCAATTTTCTCTATATATACACCACAAACTTCCATCCCACGGCCAATGTGGGACTAAATGCTTTAAGCTACCTTTAGTCCCGTTTTGGCTTTGAATTAGGCAATCTTTGGACTTGAATATCTCATTCATTCGAAGTCGGAATTGAACATGTGAATATACCACGTTCATCACAAATGGAAGGAGAACACACTCCAACCATCATCCGGTTGATTCCATCAACGGATCTTGCCATAATTCAACTCGAAGATTCACCTTTATATTCTTCAATTCCAACAATCCCCCACAATGAATGAGAGATTCAAGGAATGACACACAAAGAGACTGACTCTATTGTGAAAGGTACTTGAGAAAAGAAACTGCATAAGGATAGGTGAACTAGGTCTTGAACCTTCCATAGCGAAAGCTTTATCGGACTTACTGGCTAATCAGTGAACTAGGTCTTGAACTGTTAGCCGTTAGTGTAAGCCAAGTCAACAAGCTTCACACAGTGACTTTCCAAATCAACTTTGGTTCTCTGTTGTGTCCGTTTTGGCCCTGGACATTCTTGGTTTCAGAGAGTATCTTTAGGGAATAACAGCCTCCATAGAGATTCCCAAAGAGCCGACCCAACTCTATACTCACATAGGTGATGGACCTATTAAGAGTAGTCTACTCTACTCCACTTGTTTAGAAACAAGATATAGGCATCATTAAAAGCGTTAAGCTTATCCTTAACCCACTTGTAGACAAGCACTTATGTGCACCTTAGGAATGGATTGGAGTCAAGCTCCCAAGTGCTTACTTGCTGAGTCAATCATAACTAGTTTTTCCTCTTGAACTTAGTCCGTGGGATCTCCAGTCGCTAAGTGAGGTTTCCATTAAGCTGACTCGGTAAGGTTAGGCTTTTAGACCCATTCCCCTCGATGCGCAGTTTATACGCTCTCCACTTAAACCTTTAGTAAGCGGATCCGCTAAATTATCCTTTGACGATACAAAGTCAATAGAGATAATTCCATTTGAGAGCAACTGCTTCACGGTATTATGTCTACGACGAATATGTCTAGACTTACCGTTGTATATCACATTTTGTGCCCTAGATATAGCTGCTTGATTATCGCAGTGTATACATATAGCGGGCACTGGTTTTTGCCATAACGGTATATCTTCTAAGAATTGTCGAAGCCATTCAGCTTCTTCTCCAGCCTTATCTAAGGCTATGAATTCCGATTCCATAGTGGAGCGGGCAATACATGTTTGCTTAGAAGATTTCCATGATACCGCTGCTCCTGCTAGAGTAAATACGTATCCGCTAGTTGATTTTGATTCCTCAGAATCTGCAATCCAATTAGCATCACTGTATCCTTCCAGTACAGGAGGATACTTTCCATATCTCAAGGCATATTCCTTGGTATGTGATACGTAACCCAATACTCGTAGTAGAGCGGTCCAATGTAGATCACTAGGGTTGCTAGTATATCTACTTAACTTGCTTACAGCGTAAGCAATATCCGGTCTAGTGCAATTCATTAATACATTAGACTTCCGATAATCTGAGAATACTCCAACTGGCGCATTCCAGTTCCTGTATTCTTATGAAGGTGGACGTGTGGGAGAAAAGGATTTGTATTCTCTTTTATCCCATGATCCTTGAATCTTTCTATCATCTTTTTCACGTAGTGAGATTGAGATAGACTGATTCCATCTGGTGTTCTAGTAATTTTAATTCCTAAAATTACATCAGCAACCCCCAGATCCTTCATATCAAAACAGTTGGATAACATTCTTTTAGTGGACTTAATAATCTCAATATTAGTCCCAAGTATCAACATGTCGTCTACATAAAGACAAACAATGATACATGCATCTCCAACTGTTTTAGTGTAAACACACTTATCGCATTCATTGATAGTGAATCCATCTTTGATCATGACACTATCAAATTTCTCATGCCATTGTTTTGGAGCCTGCTTTAAACTGTATAAGGATTTTACCAATTTACACACCTTGTGTTCTTGGTTCTTGACTATAAATCCTTCTGGTTGCTCCATATAAATTTCTTCATTTAATTCACCATTTAAGAATGCAGTCTTGACATCCATTTGATGGATATCTAAGTTGTGCAATACTGCAATCGCAATCAACATCCGAATGGACGTTATTCTTGTTACTGGTGAATATGTATCGAAGTAGTCAAGTCCTTCTTTTTGCCGATAACCCTTGGCTACTAATCTAGCCTTGTACTTATCGATAGATCCATCGGGTTTTAATTTTCGTTTGAAAATCCACTTACACCCAATTGGTTTACTTCCAGGAGGCAAGTTTACCAATTCCCAAGTATGATTACTTAGTATGGATTCTATTTCGCTATTTATAGCTTCTTTCCACATTTGTGCTTCTGGGGTTGACATAGCCTCTTTAAATGTTTGAGGCTCGCTCTCAATGGCGTATGCTATGAAATCTGGACCAAAAGATTTTGAGATTCTAGATCTCTGACTTCTTCTTGGTTCAATTTCCGCATTTACATTTCGTTCCTCGGGGCTTTCGTCCCTGAACGCCATCTCGTGTGTTCTTTTCCCAGAAGTCTTATCTGCTTCCCGTTTGTACGGAAAGATATCTTCAAAAAACACAGCATCTCGAGATTCGATAATCATGTTTACATGAATATCTGGTATTTCTGATTTTATGAACCAGAAACCTATAGGCACTACTATTCAAGGCATAGCCTATGAATATGCAGTCTATAGTTTTTGCTCCCAACTTAGTCTTTTTGGGTAATGGTGCCAGCACCTTTGCAAGGCACCCCCACATTTTGAGGTAATGGTAGGAAGGTGTCCTTCCATGCCATAACTCGAATGGTATAAGACCAAGTTTCTTGTGGGGTACTCTATTTAGAATATGATTTGCAGTTAATAGAGCTTCCCCCCACAAGTTCTGCGGAGCTCCAGAACTTACGAGCATGGAGTTAACCATCTCCTTCAAAGTTCTGTTCTTCCGTTCAGCAATTCCATTCTGCTGAGGAGTGTATGGTGCTGTAGTTTGATGTATTATACCAAAACTAGCACATAACTCACTAAAATCATTTGATTCATATTCTCCGCCTCTATCGGATTTTAGAATCTTGATTTTCTTGTTGAGTTGATTCTCAACTTCGGCTTTATATGTTGTAAACATATTTATTGCCTCATCCTTACTGTTCAAAAGATACACATAACAGTATCTTTTACAGTCATCGATAAAAGTAATGAAATACTTTTTACCGCCTCTAGTTGGCATAAACTTCCAGTCACATAGATCGCTATGAATTAACCCTAAAGGTTCTGTATTTCGATCTATTGAGTGAAATGAATTTTTAGCCAACTTGGCCTCAACACAAACCTCACACTTGCGAATTTCTTCCAAGTTGAGTTTAGGAATATATCCCAGATTAGACAAGTTCTTTAAAGACTTGTAATTTACATGCCCTAATCTAGCATGCCACAAATTAGGAGACTCAAGCAAATAAACAGAAGAATTTCTTTATTTATAAGCTTTGGGTACAGATACACAGACTTTTTGTCTACCACTGCAACATTGTCTTTAAAAAGACAATCAACAAGATTCTTGTTTTGTTTGAGACGGCTGCGACATTCATTCGCCTTATGCCCCTCTTTGTTGCAGATGTAGCAAGTTCCCTTGAAGCGCATGTTCTTGCCTTCTTGGACCTTGCCTTTGTACCCCTGGGAAGTCTTCTTCCGCTTTAAGCCTTTGGAAGTAGACGCTTTCTCCTTTGAGTCTTCGATCACATTGGCTTTTGCTTCGTAGGAGTTCTTACTGCTCCTTTTCTCGGACTTTCTGTTGTCCTCCTCAATACGAAGCCTCACAATGAGATCCTCCAACTTCAACTCCTTTCGCTTGTGCTTAAGGTAGTTCTTGAAATCTCTCCACGCAGGTGGGAGTTTCTCCACGATAGTAGCAACCTGAAAATTTTCAGGTAGGATCATACCTTCGGCTTCTATCTCATGCAAGATAAGTTGGAACTCTTGCACCTGACTGATTACAGTCTTGCTGTCCACCATTTTGTACTCCAGAAATCGTCCAACGACGAACTTCTTGGTACCAGCATCCTCAGTCTTGTACTTCTTGTCAAGACTGATCCATAACTTCTTTGCCGTTGTGATAGGACTGTAGACATTGTAAAGAGAGTCATCCAGTCCATTTAAAACATAATTTCGGCAAAGGAAGTCACATTGAGTCCATGCATCAGTTGCAGGCTCTGGTGGATTTTCCTCCAGGAATCTGGCCAGATGAAGAGTGGTCAAGTAGAAGAGCATCTTTTGTTGCCACCTCTTGAATTCTGTGCCATCAAATTTTCCTGGCTTCTCCGGCTTCGGGTTAGGAAGTGGAGTAGGCATCAATGCTTGTAGCATGTTTGGTGCCTTACTTGAGCTATCTTGATTAGTCTCAGACATCTTCTGTAAGTTCAAGCAGAACAGAAGTAAGAAACTGTAATTGTCTTAAGATTGTTGGGTATTCTGCTTAAACAAGAATCAATCTGACAACTAATAAAGATCACTGAGATATCAACAATCTAATTGGCCAGGTCGGCAAATATCAGGTGGGAGGTTTTCCGTTCAATAGAACGTTCCTTAATTTAAGAACCACCTTTCAATTTCCTTCCTTAGTTTAAGCACCAATTAGACTGAATCCAAATCAGTCTCGATATACTGTAAAGTATATCCCCTGTATAAAGGACTTAATCCACTTATACAGTAACACTTAGACTGAATCTAAGTCAATCTCGATATACTGTAAAGTATATCCCCTGTATAAAGGACTTAGTCCACTTATACAGTATTTGAAGTGAGGTACGCTTACAGCGAATCTCCTTAAGACAATTACGTCCCCCGCACCGGTGCTAACGGGATAATGGACGCTGGTCTCCCAAGATACAACACTTCTTCACGGTATTTGGATAGCACTACCAAATTACCGTACGGTCGAACCGTAGTCAACCAGTACCTACACAGGATTAGCAAAACAGCGGTATAACGACAAATTTCAAATGAATATTTGTCTTACTCTTTTGGAGGAACACCCACTGTTGAGGACGTAGGAAGGTTGAAGAATTTTGACAGAATCTCCTTTAGGAAGTCGCTTTGGATTCCCACTTCACTTGGAAGTTGCGGATTCCCACTTCGTTGGAAGTCGCTCTGGAAGTCGTGGATTCCCACTTCGCTGGAGCCCAGTTCAGAACCGAAGTCAGAACTTTTAGAGAGAGAGAGAGAAATCTCAGATTTTGTGTGTATGTTAAAATGAGAACTTGGAATGCTTTATATAGCATTCCAAAAGGGGCCTTCAGGTCTGAACCCAACCAAAGGCTGCACCCTTTGGCCTGCCAACTGGTTCGCACCCTTTGGCCTGCCAACTGGTTCGCAACCTTTGGCCTGCCAACTGGTTCGCGACCGTTGGCGGATCGGTTCAGATCCTGACAGCGGAGCGGGCAGTCCAACAGGTTCGCAACCTGTTGGTGGATCGGATCCGGTCTGGTTTGGAAGTGGATCTGGTTCGGATCATACCTTGAGACCCAATTCAAAAAGAACCAGGCCAGGTAGGGAACCCGAACTCACTCAGACCCAAACCCAAACCCAAACCCGGACCCGAGCCCGAGCCCGGCTCCGGCACCGGCACCGGCGCCGCGCGCGCACACGCACATACGTGCATAGTTCTCTCCTTTTCGCGCGCGAAAACTCCAAGTACCCAAAGGGCACGCCCTTTGTTCTCAATTTTCTCTATATATACACCACAAACTTCCATCCCACGGCCAATGTGGGACTAAATGCTTTAAGCTACCTTTAGTCCCGTTTTGGCTTTGAATTAGGCAATCTTTGGACTTGAATATCTCATTCATTCGAAGTCGGAATTGAACATGTGAATATACCACGTTCATCACAAATGGAAGGAGAACACACTCCAACCATCATCCGGTTGATTCCATCAACGGATCTTGCCATAATTCAACTCGAAGATTCACCTTTATATTCTTCAATTCCAACAATCCCCCACAATGAATGAGAGATTCAAGGAATGACACACAAAGAGACTGACTCTATTGTGAAAGGTACTTGAGAAAAGAAACTGCATAAGGATAGGTGAACTAGGTCTTGAACCTTCCATAGCGAAAGCTTTATCGGACTTACTGGCTAATCAGTGAACTAGGTCTTGAACTGTTAGCCGTTAGTGTAAGCCAAGTCAACAAGCTTCACACAGTGACTTTCCAAATCAACTTTGGTTCTCTGTTGTGTCCGTTTTGGCCCTGGACATTCTTGGTTTCAGAGAGTATCTTTAGGGAATAACAGCCTCCATAGAGATTCCCAAAGAGCCGACCCAACTCTATACTCACATAGGTGATGGACCTATTAAGAGTAGTCTACTCTACTCCACTTGTTTAGAAACAAGATATAGGCATCATTAAAAGCGTTAAGCTTATCCTTAACCCACTTGTAGACAAGCACTTATGTGCACCTTAGGAATGGATTGGAGTCAAGCTCCCAAGTGCTTACTTGCTGAGTCAATCATAACTAGTTTTTCCTCTTGAACTTAGTCCGTGGGATCTCCAGTCGCTAAGTGAGGTTTCCATTAAGCTGACTCGGTAAGGTTAGGCTTTTAGACCCATTCCCCTCGATGCGCAGTTTATACGCTCTCCACTTAAACCTTTAGTAAGCGGATCCGCTAAATTATCCTTTGACGATACAAAGTCAATAGAGATAATTCCATTTGAGAGCAACTGCTTCACGGTATTATGTCTACGACGAATATGTCTAGACTTACCGTTGTATATCACATTTTGTGCCCTAGATATAGCTGCTTGATTATCGCAGTGTATACATATAGCGGGCACTGGTTTTTGCCATAACGGTATATCTTCTAAGAATTGTCGAAGCCATTCAGCTTCTTCTCCAGCCTTATCTAAGGCTATGAATTCCGATTCCATAGTGGAGCGGGCAATACATGTTTGCTTAGAAGATTTCCATGATACCGCTGCTCCTGCTAGAGTAAATACGTATCCGCTAGTTGATTTTGATTCCTCAGAATCTGCAATCCAATTAGCATCACTGTATCCTTCCAGTACAGGAGGATACTTTCCATATCTCAAGGCATATTCCTTGGTATGTGATACGTAACCCAATACTCGTAGTAGAGCGGTCCAATGTAGATCACTAGGGTTGCTAGTATATCTACTTAACTTGCTTACAGCGTAAGCAATATCGGGTCTAGTGCAATTCATTAAATACATTAGACTTCCGATAATCTGAGAATACTCCAACTGGCGCATTCCAGTTCCTGTATTCTTATGAAGGTGGACGTGTGGGAGAAAAGGATTTGTATTCTCTTTTATCCCATGATCCTTGAATCTTTCTATCATCTTTTTCACGTAGTGAGATTGAGATAGACTGATTCCATCTGGTGTTCTAGTAATTTTAATTCCTAAAATTACATCAGCAACCCCCAGATCCTTCATATCAAAACAGTTGGATAACATTCTTTTAGTGGACTTAATAATCTCAATATTAGTCCCAAGTATCAACATGTCGTCTACATAAAGACAAACAATGATACATGCATCTCCAACTGTTTTAGTGTAAACACACTTATCGCATTCATTGATAGTGAATCCGTCTTTGATCATGACACTATCAAATTTCTCATGCCATTGTTTTGGAGCCTGCTTTAAACTGTATAAGGATTTTACCAATTTACACACCTTGTGTTCTTGGTTCTTGACTATAAATCCTTCTGGTTGCTCCATATAAATTTCTTCATTTAATTCACCATTTAAGAATGCAGTCTTGACATCCATTTGATGGATATCTAAGTTGTGCAATACTGCAATCGCAATCAACATCCGAATGGACGTTATTCTTGTTACTGGTGAATATGTATCGAAGTAGTCAAGTCCTTCTTTTTGCCGATAACCCTTGGCTACTAATCTAGCCTTGTACTTATCGATAGATCCATCGGTTTTAATTTTCGTTTGAAAATCCACTTACACCCAATTGGTTTACTTCCAGGAGGCAAGTTTACCAATTCCCAAGTATGATTACTTAGTATGGATTCTATTTCGCTATTTATAGCTTCTTTCCACATTTGTGCTTCTGGGGTTGACATAGCCTCTTTAAATGTTTGAGGCTCGCTCTCAATGGCGTATGCTATGAAATCTGGACCAAAAGATTTTGAGATTCTAGATCTCTGACTTCTTCTTGGTTCAATTTCCGCATTTACATTTCGTTCCTCGGGGCTTTCGTCCCTGAACGCCATCTCGTGTGTTCTTTTCCCAGAAGTCTTATCTGCTTCCCGTTTGTACGGAAAGATATCTTCAAAAAACACAGCATCTCGAGATTCGATAATCATGTTTACATGAATATCTGGTATTTCTGATTTTATGAACCAGAAACCTATAGGCACTACTATTCAAGGCATAGCCTATGAATATGCAGTCTATAGTTTTTGCTCCCAACTTAGTCTTTTTGGGTAATGGTGCCAGCACCTTTGCAAGGCACCCCCACATTTTGAGGTAATGGTAGGAAGGTGTCCTTCCATGCCATAACTCGAATGGTATAAGACCAAGTTTCTTGTGGGGTACTCTATTTAGAATATGATTTGCAGTTAATAGAGCTTCCCCCCACAAGTTCTGCGGAGCTCCAGAACTTACGAGCATGGAGTTAACCATCTCCTTCAAAGTTCTGTTCTTCCGTTCAGCAATTCCATTCTGCTGAGGAGTGTATGGTGCTGTAGTTTGATGTATTATACCAAAACTAGCACATAACTCACTAAAATCATTTGATTCATATTCTCCGCCTCTATCGGATTTTAGAATCTTGATTTTCTTGTTGAGTTGATTCTCAACTTCGGCTTTATATGTTGTAAACATATTTATTGCCTCATCCTTACTGTTCAAAAGATACACATAACAGTATCTTGTACAGTCATCGATAAAAGTAATGAAATACTTTTTACCGCCTCTAGTTGGCATAAACTTCCAGTCACATAGATCGCTATGAATTAACCCTAAAGGTTCTGTATTTCGATCTATTGAGTGAAATGAATTTTTAGCCAACTTGGCCTCAACACAAACCTCACACTTGCGAATTTCTTCCAAGTTGAGTTTAGGAATATATCCCAGATTAGACAAGTTCTTTAAAGACTTGTAATTTACATGCCCTAATCTAGCATGCCACAAATTAGGAGACTCAAGCAAATAAACAGAAGAATTTTCTTTATTTATAAGCTTTGGGTACAGATACACAGACTTTTTGTCTACCACTGCAACATTGTCTTTAAAAAGACAATCAACAAGATTCTTGTTTTGTTTGAGACGGCTGCGACATTCATTCGCCTTATGCCCCTCTTTGTTGCAGATGTAGCAAGTTCCCTTGAAGCGCATGTTCTTGCCTTCTTGGACCTTGCCTTTGTACCCCTGGGAAGTCTTCTTCCGCTTTAAGCCTTTGGAAGTAGACGCTTTCTCCTTTGAGTCTTCGATCACATTGGCTTTTGCTTCGTAGGAGTTCTTACTGCTCCTTTTCTCGGACTTTCTGTTGTCCTCCTCAATACGAAGCCTCACAATGAGATCCTCCAACTTCAACTCCTTTCGCTTGTGCTTAAGGTAGTTCTTGAAATCTCTCCACGCAGGTGGGAGTTTCTCCACGATAGTAGCAACCTGAAAATTTTCAGGTAGGATCATACCTTCGGCTTCTATCTCATGCAAGATAAGTTGGAACTCTTGCACCTGACTGATTACAGTCTTGCTGTCCACCATTTTGTACTCCAGAAATCGTCCAACGACGAACTTCTTGGTACCAGCATCCTCAGTCTTGTACTTCTTGTCAAGACTGATCCATAACTTCTTTGCCGTTGTGATAGGACTGTAGACATTGTAAAGAGAGTCATCCAGTCCATTTAAAACATAATTTCGGCAAAGGAAGTCACATTGAGTCCATGCATCAGTTGCAGGCTCTGGTGGATTTTCCTCCAGGAATCTGGCCAGATGAAGAGTGGTCAAGTAGAAGAGCATCTTTTGTTGCCACCTCTTGAATTCTGTGCCATCAAATTTTCCTGGCTTCTCCGGCTTCGGGTTAGGAAGTGGAGTAGGCATCAATGCTTGTAGCATGTTTGGTGCCTTACTTGAGCTATCTTGATTAGTCTCAGACATCTTCTGTAAGTTCAAGCAGAACAGAAGTAAGAAACTGTAATTGTCTTAAGATTGTTGGGTATTCTGCTTAAACAAGAATCAATCTGACAACTAATCAAGATCACTGAGATATCAACAATCTAATTGGCCAGGTCGGCAAATATCAGGTGGGAGGTTTTCCGTTCAATAGAACGTTCCTTAATTTAAGAACCACCTTTCAATTTCCTTCCTTAGTTTAAGCACCAATTAGACTGAATCCAAGTCAGTCTCGATATACTGTAAAGTATATCCCCTGTATAAAGGACTTAATCCACTTATACAGTAACACTTAGACTGAATCTAAGTCAATCTCGATATACTGTAAAGTATATCCCCTGTATAAAGGACTTAGTCCACTTATACAGTATTTGAAGTGAGGTACGCTTACAGCGAATCTCCTTAAGACAATTACGTCCCCCGCACCGGTGCTAACGGGATAATGGACGCTGGTCTCCCAAGATACAACACTTCTTCACGGTATTTGGATAGCACTACCAAATTACCGTACGGTCGAACCGTAGTCAACCAGTACCTACACAGGATTAGCAAAACAGCGGTATAACGACAAATTTCAAATGAATATTTGTCTTACTCTTTTGGAGGAACACCCACTGTTGAGGACGTAGGAAGGTTGAAGAATTTTGACAGAATCTCCTTTAGGAAGTCGCTTTGGATTCCCACTTCACTTGGAAGTTGCGGATTCCCACTTCGTTGGAAGTCGTGGATTCCCACTTCGCTGGAGCCCAGTTCAGAACCGAAGTCAGAACTTTTAGAGAGAGAGAGAGAAATCTCAGATTTTGTGTGTATGTTAAAATGAGAACTTGGAATGCTTTATATAGCATTCCAAAAGGGCCTTCAGGTCTGAACCCAACCAAAGGCTGCACCCTTTGGCCTGCCAACTGGTTCGCGACCGTTGGCGGATCGGTTCAGATCCTGACAGCGGAGCGGGCAGTCCAACAGGTTCGCAACCTGTTGGTGGATCGGATCCGGTCTGGTTTGGAAGTGGATCTGGTTCGGATCATACCTTGAGACCCAATTCAAAAAGAACCAGGCCAGGTAGGGAACCCGAACTCACTCAGACCCAAATCCAAACCCGGACCCGGACCCGAGCCCGGCTCCGGCACCGGCCGGCCGCCGCCGCCAGCGGCGGCGCGCGCGCACACGCACATACGTGCATAGTTCTCTCCTTTTCGCGCGCGAAAACTCCAAGTACCCAAAGGGCACGCCCTTTGTTCTCAATTTTCTCTATATATACACCACAAACTTCCATCCCACGGCCAATGTGGGACTAAATGCTTTAAGCTACCTTTAGTCCCGTTTTGGCTTTGAATTAGGCAATCTTTGGACTTGAATATCTCATTCATTCGAAGTCGGAATTGAACATGTGAATATACCACGTTCATCACAAATGGAAGGAGAACACACTCCAACCATCATCCGGTTGATTCCATCAACGGATCTTGCCATAATTCAACTCGAAGATTCACCTTTATATTCTTCAATTCCAACAAGTACCACAGCCTGCTGACCAGACTGAAAATGATTTGAATGTTGTTGAAGCGGAAGAAAAGGAAGCAATTTTGAGTACAGAAGCTCCAGCCATGGAGAAGAATAAAGAACAGAGAGAAAGGATGATTAAGCATCGAAGCAGACCACAGACACTATCTAGTTCAATACATTTTATTGTTGAAGTAATTCTGCCATTGAAATGTGTTGAACTGATAATAAGACAATCACATGATATGGCACCACAAACATCCCCGCTAATTCCTTTTTATAGTGTCTTTTTTATTCTGTGTATGTTCCATTTATTTCTTATAGAGTCAGTAAATTAAATCTTCAGTACATGGTATTTAGGTTTTATTTGTTATGTCATTATAGCCAATAGACAAATTCTATTTATGCTTATTTTTTTACATGTTTCTGTTCTATTTTTGTACATGTACTTGTTGAAAGATAGATATTCTGGGCGATTCACTATTGAGAAACAACTCTAGTTTATATAGGGTTTGTTTTCAGCCCTCAGGTTCATTCTAATATCTGAGAGTTCTATCATTTGTGGGAGAGTATTGAGATCTACAATGTCTTTTGTATTTTATGATCTCTCTCTTTCAAAATAGTAAAACTATCTACTGCTGCCTGAGAACATAAGACTTGCTCTGAATCTCGTTAAATTTGTGTGTTTGTGTTATTTTTCTTGCTTATTAGTCTCCATTCTCATACTTCCCGAGACTAGTTTTTTACTCACTTTTAAAATTTAAAAGTTATAAAATAATACTACTACTTTGCAGTAATAGTAATATTAATTAGATAACGAGTGTATTTGATATTGAATTTAAACTCAAGGAAAGCCTAAAATGGGCCCACTTAACGGTCAGGGCAGGGGTCAGAGTTAGGGCCAGGCCTAGTTTAGGCCCCGATCCTAAACTAAAACTGACTTAAAACAAGGCCCAACCCTAGTCATTTCTGATCAGGCTCGGGCTGAATCTGGGTTTCTTGTGGAGCCAGATTTGGGGCCCCGCGGGCCGATACCGACCCATTATCATGGCTTGACTAAAGTAACAAATGGAGCCTTGAGATTGTTGGGTACTGCTTCCAGAATATGCAAAGTTACCCTTATGGAAGCAAATTGCCATGTTTCTATTCTCTCCAAACAAGTTGAATATACAATGGCTTACATTAGTTGAAAAAAAAAAAAAATACGAACCTTGTACACTAGGCTGAAAGGAGACCAACAAAGTCATCCCGGGTATAGAAGGCAATATTGCAAGTCCTTCCTATGGTCTGTTAGGGTCCTTTTTCATTTATAGAGAATGAACGCAACACAAGATGTATAGTAGGATCCCTGGTTAAATACTATGCCACTAATTTCTGTTCAAAATTCTATGAAAAATCTTTAGTCGTAGCCTGTGATGCTTCAGTTTCGATGCTTATTAACCCCACAACTAACCCGCACTTGGTGGGGGCTTTAGTCTTGAATTTGAACTGCAAATGTGGTGACGGCACTGACGAGAATCCGGTCAAGAGATGGACGGGTGCGAGCAACAGACGATACATCTACCGTGGAGGGGAGAAATCACGATTGAGCTGAGGGCATTCCGGAGCCTTCATTTTTTTTTGTATTTTTTTTCTTTTTTTTTTTTGAAGAGCAAATTACGTATGACTGTTTTTATGCAAATTTTTATTATTCTATTTTAGAGATGTTTCGTTAAATTCTTATTAATGAAATGTCAAGAGTTCTTACCTCATAGTTTTAGCTCAAAAAAGTCTAAGCCGTACTTGTGACAAGAGTACGAGGGCACTAACTTACAACCAAGATGGATTCAACTGCATCGTCAACTTCATAGGCCAAACTCACACGATACAGATGTTGTTAGATGTGAAGATCACGCATTCAGGAAACAAAAAGTCTCAGCTGCTTGCGAGTAGCAGTTACGTAAGGATACAGATGTTGTTGTATTGGAAAACAATTATCCCAGTGTAAGGTCTACATGCTACCTACAAAATTCTTGATCTCAAAAAAAGTGTTAATGGACTTGTCATGTTCCAGTTGTGGCCTATAGTATTGCTAGAAAGCTCGACAGTGATGGTTGAAGAAGAAAGAGGAAGAGAAGAACTATATGCAAGAGATGGAGAGGAAGAAAGAGAATAAGGGGAAAAAAAAAAGAAAAGAAAGAGAAAAAGAATCAAAAGAAGAAAAAAGATAAGAAAAAATAGAAGCCAACACGTTACATTACAGGTATAATGATCATGACGTTATTTTTATCAAAATTTACATATGACTCGACACTTTTACAATCAGTAAGTGAAAAACAAGGAGATCATATCACACTACATCAAAGTAAGAGTTCAAGCTAACATTTTTGTCAAATTGTTCAAGGATATTTTGTGAAGTTATGGAACATTACTTGACGTGCGTTTTATGAAAGAATTGGACTAAAAGAGAACGTTGGAAATAACATGTGCGGATGGGATCTAGAGGCGGACAGCCTTCTCAATGACGGAACCGCTGGATGACGTCACTGATCTGTCCTCCACTGTTGGAGGGGGAATTCACAACGTTGGTGGAGGCTTGCTTCAGGATACTGTCAATTGGGGTTACAACAAACAATAACAACAACTAAGCCGTTTGTCTCAAGTATTTAGGGTAGGCTACATGAACCAAAAGAGAATTACGCCGGATCGGACACATAGATCAGTTTTCTCCACTCATTCTTATTGAGCAATATATTTTCACTAAGACTTTTAGCCTCTATATCTTATCGTATTACTTCTATCCATATCAATTGAGGTTGCAATGAAGAAAATACAGATGTTTAGTTTGTTTCTTCCGTATTCCTAATAATGTTATTCCTCGTAGGACCTCAGAATGATGTCTTTTCAAGCGGACCTGGCCATGATGTGATCACGGGAGCCCAATTCTTCGTCAGCTCATTTCAGGTTGTTTGTTTCACGTAAAAGTTATAAAAAGTCATAATTTGTAAATGATTTATAGTTTAATTATAATTACGGTATTTATTTGGACCGTAATTCATAAAAAGTTTATGCAACCCAACTACCACTTACTTGCAACTCAATTATGATGAAACAAATTTGTATTATTTTTATATTAATATTAATTTTTTAATATTTAGTATTTGTTTGCAATATTTAATTTTTTTTAAATCACCAAATAGTTAATTTACACCGTAAATACACTCTCTCATTTACAACTTTATATTACCAAGCAAACATTATAAAATTTAAATGTATGTAACTCAGACTGTAAATGAGTTTACCAATTACGACTTACGAATTAGAGTCAATTACGACAACCAAATAGACATGCAATCTATGCAAGATTTACGCTAATAGAAGAATGGTAAAAGTCATTTTATGCTCTACAATCCCCTGAAACTCATGCGCCTTCTCGTCATTTTTAATAGGTCGAAACTTGTGCTTTTATGTAACAATTTTTTTTTTTTTTAAAGAAACCGATATAAGGATTGAGGATATCTGCATTTTATCTCGGCCAGCAAATTAGGTTTAAGATGGATATAGTTCGGACGTGAGGGCTGAACGTGGCTTGTTGCCTAACCCTAGAATCGAGCGGACATGCCAAAGCAAATATAAATCATATTTCTGGGAAGGAGAACGGGCTTTCGAAATCAAAACCCCAAACCTTTTTTTTTTTTTACTGCTACTTCGCTCTGTGTTTCCTTTGTGTATTGTGCTTTGCTTTGAAGATCTTAAAGAGTAAGTGCTGCATGCAGGTTCCCTGCTTTATTTTCTGTGTTTTCATCAATCTTGACTCCGTGGAGAAACCCATCGGATAGTAGCAGGGCTAAATTAAGGGACTGTTTGGTAGTCATAATTGGCTGTAATTCGTAAGTCGTAATTGGTAAAGTCTTTTACAGCTGTAAATGAGTTACATGCATGTAAGTTTTACGGTGTTTGGTTGGTAATATAAAGTTGTAAGTAGGAAAATGTATATTGTGTTTAACGGTATTTAGCTATCGTAATGTGTAAGTCGTAAGTAAAAAAGTTGACCACAAAATTAACTATTTGGTGATTTAATAAGTTTTAATATTGTAAACAAATACTAAAAATGCTAAATATTAAAAAAATTAATATTAACATAAAAAATAATACAAATTTGCATGACCACAAAATTAATTGTAAGTGGACTGTATTTGAGTGGTAATTGGGTTGCAAGTGAGTGGTAGTTGAGTTGCGTAAGTCTTTTATGAATTACGGTCCAAACAAACTTGTAATTGAGTTGTAAGTCATTTACGAATTACAGACTTTTACGACAAAACAAACAGCCCCTAAGTGTCTTCATGGTAGAATATAGTGTGTTTTAACCAATTACCACTGTGGGAGATTCGAGACTGAACAATTACCACTGTGGGGGGAAAAGAGAGAAAAAAGGCCCAAAAATTCACTTTTACAAGCGATTCTTTTCTGTGCTTTCCTTCAAACCAGACACACCCTGTAATAACTATCAAATAATAACATCATGTTAAATTTGCATAGAGAATAATCAAAATATACAACCTAAATTGCTCCGACAACATTTCTCGCCCGTGGAAAAAAAAAAATACAGCAGAAAATAACAGGCGAAGTAATATTTCACATTCCAGCAGGAACATTACAGATGGACAACAACCAGTAGCTTAAGTTGGTTTTGTTACCAAACCACAAACTAAATGAATGGCAAATATAGTTCACATGATGTGATAACAAGGAACTTTTTACTCTTAAGTTGGTTTTGTTACCGGAAAATCAGCTGCAGTGCGAAATTGAAACTCTACGCAAACTAAAATACCGTTTTCAGTATAAAATTCTTTTAAAAAAGAACCTCATATAATTGATCTTTTGTACATGTACATATACACAATCTCTGTCTCCTTTCTTCTGTATGATACATATGTTAAACACCTTATCCTCACCTTTATAACTGTCATATACTGCCAATACGACAAGCAACCCAGCGGAGTTTCTATTTCCGAAAAAATGGGCACTCTGCTGTTACTGTGAATAATATAAATCGACTATGGCTTTGTTAGTTTACACACTTGCCTTCAGCCCACATGTAGTCTTTGGTTATTGGATTTATACCATCTCCAAGATTTTAACGTTTCCGCTTGAATTTGCAGCCACCAAAGTCGAAGACTGTCCACGCCAGCAGACAGAAGAGATGAACTGAGACTGAGTGGCATCATCAGCTTCTCGGCCTGAATTGGAGTCTGTATTGTTGAATTTGTATGATAAAACTGGCATGGGAAACGCTTTGTGGTAGACAAAAACCTGATTCAGAGAAGAAATCGGTTGGTGCTGGAAGTGGATTGCAATCCGTTGTGAAGAGGTGACTAACTTTAGGCCATATATGCCCTCGTAGTGTGACAAAAAGTAGATGAATTAGCAACAAGCGAATAGAAAACCAGAGATCAAAAGCTTATTTTTAAAATTTTTTGATCAGCTATTCCTTTGCTCCTTCAGCTTCACTAAGATCTTTTGAAACTAGCAAGTACCCTACCCCTACCCCCCACCCCCACCCCCCGCGCTGCCTGTGTTGAGAAGAGATGCCATAACATATGTACACAGACATAGTGAAGAAGAATCACAAAAAAATGTAAGCCACTGAGACCAGGCTCAATGATACAGGGGGTGGATGCGTCATGGGACCTCTCGAGTTTAGAACCAGACTACATCCTTCCTAGAAAATAAATAAATAATAAAAGCCAAAACAAATCGAAACAACATAAGGTCGCCACGTCCAGCCAGAGAAACCCATTGAATGCCCCGTACACACTTTATGATTTAATTAAAGAAGTTTGTAATTAGGCTGGTAATGATTTCAAACGACAATACACCATTGTGGTATAAATATCTACTCTATTTATAGTGTTACAAAATTATCAGTTTGTTAAAGTTTGTTATAGGAGAAGATAGATCATGGAGATGATCATGAGAATAACATATTCTTGTTGTGATGTTGATCTTTAACTGATTCTTGTCGTGATTCTGATCATGAAGATCTGATTTTATTATTGTTGAGTCTGCTAACCATTTCATGGATTTGGTCAAGAGGTTACTTCAATTGAGGAATCTGATAGAGATTTGATTTTCTTATCACACCCCCGCAAGCTGATGGGGCGTTCACGTAGTATAAACTTGGCAGAGAGTAAAGCAAACCGAGCTGAAGACAAGCCCTTTGTGAAAATATCTGCAACTTGATCAGTTGTATGAATGTAACGAATATGGAGTTCTCGACGGACCACTTTATCACGAACATTATGGTAATCAATTTCTAAATGCTTCATTTTGGAATAGAAGATAGGATTGGAGGTGAAAGAGATAGAACTAATGTTATCACACTAGATTATGGGGGTTGTGAGACTGATATGCAAGTCACGGAATAGGGAGCGTAACCATGAGATTTATGTCACCGTGTAAGCTAATTGGTGATATTCTGCTTCTATACTAGAGCAGGAGATCGTTCGATATTTCTTAACACTCCAAGAAATAGGACAACCACCAAGGTAAATACACTGACCACCAGTTGAATTTTCTATCATCTGGATCACCACCATAATCTACATCCGAGAATTCTTGAAGAGAAAGAGCACCAGGTTTGTAAAAAAAAAACTACGAGTTGTAGTTTTTTTCAAATAACGTAATATACATTTGACAGCCATCCAATGGGAGCTAGTGGGTTGATGCATGAACATGCATACTTGGTTCACGGCAAATGAAAGATCTGAACGGGTAAAGGTGATATACTGAAGAGCACCAACAATGATACGATACATTAAGGCATCAGGTAAGAGATCACCATCATAACGACTAAGCTTCCTCCCAGCAGGAACAGGAGAATTAATAGGTTTTGCATCTTGAAATTGTGTGCGAAGTAGCAAGTCGGTGATGTATTTTGTCTGAGACAGATACAACCGTCATTAGCATAATTGGCTTCCACTCCAAGAAAATAATACAGGTTGACCAGATCCTTCATCGAGAATTGTGCACCAAACTTCTCAATGAACTGAGAAACAATTGTAGAATTATTTTCTGTGATCAATATGTCATCCATATAAATTAATAAAAAAAATGAGGATGTCTTGGTGGTGATAAATGAACAAAGAATAATCACTCTTGGATTCGTGAAATCTAATGTCTTCAAGATAGTCAGAGAAGCGTTTAAACTATGCCCTTGGAGCTTGCTTCAAGCCGTAGAGATCTGTGTAGGTGACAAACATCATGAGAAAAGTTGGGGTCTGCAGGCTACCGCATATAGACCTCTTCTGTGAGGAACCCATGTAAGAAAGCATTGTGAACATCAAGTTGACGAATAGGCCAGTGGTGATGGCTTGCCAATGCAATGACCGTACGAATAGTAGTGTGCTTGACAACTGGACTAAATGTTTCAGCGAAATCTAGTCCATCTTGTTGATGAAACCCATTTGCGACTAAACGTGCTTTGTACCTGTCAACAGATCCATCCGGCCGCCGTTTGATTTTAAAGACTCATTTGTTTGGTAAAATGTTCATATGTGGTTGTGCTGGCACCAACGATCTTGTCCCATTGAGTTGTAAAGTATCAAACTCGGCTCCCATAACTTTTCTCCAAGCAGCTTGTTTAACGGCCTGACTAAAACATGAGGGTTCAACATCAGAGTCATTAGTCACAAGTAAAGCATATTTGGGATTGGGTTTAAAAATTCTTGTACGGCTCCTGGTAACCATCTTGTGGGTCGAAGATGTTGTAGAGGGGTGGTGTAGGAATGAGAAGTTGTGTTGGTGAAGTTGAAGATTGAATAGTTGGATGTATTGACAATACATTAGGTGGTTGGGTATGTTGATCGGGAGAGTTATGAGTAGGTGGAGGTGTTAGAATTTGGGTGAATGGCACTAGATCATAACTAAATAAGAGGATAAATGAGTCTAGGTAAATGTTAGGTGGTGATTGTGTATAAGAGATATCTTGAAAAGGGAATGAGTGTTCATCAAATACCACGTGACGGAGAGATAGACACGACCCGTAAAAATATCGAGACAAAATAGCCCTAATGGTTATGGGCGTTGAGTGAAATTGAAGTTTATTGGTATTATATGGGCGACGATAAGGAAAGCATGCACAACCAAAAATCCGAAGAAAATCATATTTAGGAGGTCGATTAAACAACTTGTTATACGGTGTGGAGAATTGAAGAGTGCGTGTAGGTAGATGATTGATGAGATATAAAGAGGTATTAAATGTATCGACCCAATAAGAGAGGGGCATGTGAGAGTGAGCAAGTAAGGTGAGCCCAGTTTCAACAATGTGGCAATGTTTACGTTCGGCTAGACCATTTTGTTCGGGATGATGTAATACCTCGTTTCCGGAATACGTACTTTGTTGCGTATTCAGCTTTTCAGCCGTATTTTCCGAATTACCTTCCGTATTTATCCGATTTCAATTTCAAATATCATTTTCCAATTTATTAGATTTTATGTGATTTTCTGGAATTTTCTAGAATTAAAATGAATTTCTTCAAAACCGGTGTCGACCAGCGCCGCTGATCAATTTTCTGATTTTTATTTTCCAAACCGTTAGGAATTCTTAGAAAGTCCTTTAGACTTTATTGTTGAGAATCCTATTTCCTAGCTAAGGCCTTTTTCTGAGAATTTTATGATTTTATGAAAATTCGTACGGAGTCGGTAAATTACTGATACCGGGATTTTTATAATTAAAACTATAAAGTATTTCTCAAAAAGGATTTCATTTTAAGTCTTTGTATATTATTATAGATTTTTGGTGAAAATTAGGAGTCGTTCCGAGATACTTGAATTTCGGACGATTTCGGTATTTTCCGAAATGTTTTCCGTACTTTCGACTTTGACCCAGGAATCCGTGGTTTTAATATTTTTATTTTCCGAGTTAGAGAAAATATCTTCTCATTTCATTTCCTTTCCATTTTCCATTTCCATCTATTCACAAGCCAAATCCAACTTTTCTTCTAAATTTCCATTTTCCAAAATTCCAACCTTTTCCAAAATATCTCTCTAAAATATCTTCCCTTCCAAAATATCCCCATTAATGCATCTCTCTCTCTCTTCCCCATGGCCGGCCACCATTGGCCAAGGGAGACACCTCACTCCCTCTCTTTTACACAAAAACCCCTCTCAATTTCTTTATTTGCATTCCCTTTACAAAAATCAAAACCTATATAAATCCTTTCCTTTACATTCTTTTCCTTTTTCTTCACTTCCACAAAGATATACCCTTCTCCAAAATCCCTCCTCCATCTCAACTTCAACCACTAGCTCCCAAGGGCACCACTAAGGTCTTCTCCATTTCCACCACAACAACTTGGATTTTGGGATCGTCCGAGTTATCGCCGAGAATCAAGTTGGTATTTCGGCTCGTCCGGAACTCGTAGAAACTCCAAACGACCGTTCGAGGTGAGTATCTTTACTCACCAAGACTAGTAATATTCTTAGCTTACTTGTATTGATAGATCATGTCACTTTATGTTATAAAAATCCTATTTTTATCCATTCAAAACAACCACTACAAAATCTGGATTTTAGTCAGACCACAGCCTATTTCAGAACATCGGTCGACCGGCCCTATGGGGGCAGTCGACCGATATGCACAAACGTGCACAGAATTGGGCTAGCGGTCGACCGGTCCATAGACCAGTCGACCGGCTAGGAGACCTGGAGCTCACCTGGAGCTCCAGATTCGGTACGGTCGGCCGGCAGTCGACCGATACCCTACCGCCCGTGCAAAGCCCAGTCGACCGGTAGTCGACCGGTCGATTCTGGAGCTCACGCACTTTGGCCAGTCGACCGGCAGTCGACCGGCAACCCTACCGCCTTCACAAACCCGGTCGACCGGCACTCGACCGGAGGTCGACCGCCAGTTCAAAACTGTGCCAGACTTCTGTTTTCTTTTCTGTTTTAAATTTTGATCATTCATTGATACATGTATGATATACTAGTATTGTTTATGCTTCCTAATTGATACCACATGACATGTTACTTGATAGATCTCATGGCTTATACTTCATGACATGTTACCATGTATCTTCATGTTAGACTTGTTAATTAAAATGTATATCTCCACTTTATCATGCTATCACTTGTACCAAGCATGATTGATTCGACCTTTACATAAAATAGACCAACTTATATTGGGTCCGGGGGAGACCATGCGGATATCGATTGTGTTCGTGTTTACAGTGGTTTTAGGAAGTGTTGTGCAACCCATGTTCCAGTCTGACCTGCGGTACACCAGGGGACTGAGGGGAGAGCTTGCTCCCTGTATTGCTGGTACCATATTGATAAGGGCATACATAAGTCCCTTTTATTGAGGCCTAGCGGCTGGGTTCCGTTACAAGCGCGGAACATTATTGGGCCGTTATCCCGGGCATGCACGGGATCCACTGTAAACATAGTTCATCGATACAACCGCTGATTTCCAATAACCCCCTTGCTTTATTGGGATATGGATCTATGTGCACTGAGACGCTGGACCACATAGCTAGATATCACGATGAAACAAGTAATAATAATAAGACATTAATCGTAGATGTATTGTTTTAGGACTTTGGATTTCCATGCTTTATCCTTTATATTGCTATATCCTATTTACTCGTATCCATTAGCCATTTGGCCATATCTCGTTTATTGTTATATGTCTTGATTCTGTGGATTTGCATATTCAGATTCCGAGACTTGGAACGAAGTGGATCCATCCACTGAGGACCAAGAGTACTTCAGTGAGCAGGCCGACCAGCTCTAGTTCCTCCAGTGCCGTACTCTTCATTTTTGGCTCACGCGTCTTCCTTTCTTACGTGAGCATCTTGTATACATTTGTATATCTTCTTTTGGACTTGGTTGTGAAACAAAACACTTGTAAAGTGTATCAGTTCATAACTTGTACTTGTACTTTATTGTTGGCATATATGAATATACCACGCTTGTGTTATACTCTGATCCTGTATTGTATTGTACTTTTACGCTTAGCGTATATACGTGGGGGCAGTTCTGACCTACGTATATACGTCGCGGTGACGTGTCCGTATCCGCCAGGATCGGGGCGTTACAGGTTGGTATCAGAGCCTAGGCTCTTAAACCTAAAGTACAATCAAGTGGCAAATTCTAGTAATTTGCTTATGCCAATTATAATGTACAAAGTTATAGAGTCCGTCTTGCTTCCTTCAATTATCAATTCCTTCGTATCCTAAACTCCCTTCCATTGCTTTCAATTCCAGTTATCATACGGTATGGAGCGTCGCTCGGGTCGGAACAATGTCGGGCAAGTCCCGAATGGACCCAATGGACCAGTAGGAGGAGAGAATGTTGATGTGCTGAGGATCATTCAAGCCATGATGGTGACTCAGCAACAACAGGTGGAAGTACAGCAGCAGCAGACTGAGCTCCTGAGGCAAGAGCTAACAGCCCCAAAGGAACCGAAGCCGGGGAATGTATCAGATTTCCGGAGATTGCAGCCTGCAGTGTTCACGGGGAGTGAGGAGCCATTGGAGGCAGAACAATGGTTGACGGACACGACAGACCTGCTGACCGCAGCTCGTGTCCCACAGGAGAGTCAAGTTGAGGTCGCTAAGATCCAGCTGAAGGACATAGCTCGGACTTGGTGGCTTGCAGAGGAGGCTCGCTTGGAGAGGCCTATCACTTGGGCTACCTTCTCCGAGAGTTTCTACAGCCGCTTCTTTCCGGCTACAGCACAGGAGGAGATGGAGGAGCAATTCATCGGGCTCAAGCAGGGAAACAAGTCGGTAGATGAATATGCAGCAGACTTCCTTAGACTCAGCCGTTTCGCTCCCTATATGGTGACGGACGAAGAGAAGCGAGCGAGCAGGTTTCAGAAGGGTCTTCGGATGGATATTCAGATGTACATGATGTCTCAGGAGTTGAAGACATATGCAAGTGTTCTCTCTACCGCTCGGAAAGTAGAGCGGGGTTTGAGAAGACTTGGGGGGATCAGATGGGACAGCAGGCCATGAAGAGGCCATTTGTGCCTATGGGGCGAGGAGTTCCATTCAGAGTGGCGAAGATTCAGAGGCAGCCTTTCAGGCCAGCGCCTTATCAGCCAGCCCAATCACTTCCTGTCTGCAACTTTTGTGGGAAGCTAGGGCACATTCGACCCAATTGCCGGAGGGCAAATGGTTTGTGTTTATGGTGTGGGTCTCGAGATCATGCAGTAGAGACTTGTCCACACCGGAGATTTGGGACAACCAACCAGACCTTGCCAGCACTTCCAGGGCCGAGTGGACAGCGGGTAGTACCAGGACCGCTTGGGCAGAGAAGTCAGGGACCGGCAGTGAGGAGAGATCAGGGGCCAGTGGTGAGGAGACCACCCCTTCCTCCACAGCATATGATACGCCCAGTGCAGAAAGGAGGCAGGACAGCAGCCGGGCATGGCAGGGGTCAGGCTTACAACCTGACGGAGGCAGAGGCTGAGGCATCAGAGGAGGTGATTACAGGTAACATCAGTGTACATTCACATTCGGTTCTCGCCTTATTTGATTCAGGCGCATCCCATTGTTACATCTCCGATAAATTTGTGGCCGTCCATTCTATTCCTGTTAGATTACTAGACCACAAGTGGGAGATAAGTACCGGGAATGGGGTAGTCTTATCATCTAGAGTATGTACTGACTGTCCAGTAGAACTGTGTGACAAGGTCTTAGCCATAGATATGCTCGTGCTCGATACTAAGGGGTACGATGTGATCTTAGGCATGACCTGGCTCAGTCAGTATCATGCTATAATTGATTGTAGAGAGAAGAAGATCAATTTTAGAATTCCCCATCAGCCTGAGTTTCAGTTTAGTGGAGAAGTGAAGTCCACTAAGGGAAAGCAGATCATTTCATCGGAAGTTCAGAAGCAGAAGGTGCCAGTGTGGGATGAATTCCCGGAGGTGTTTGCGGAGATTACAGGATTGCCACCTGTCAGGACGATTGAGTTCTCCATTGAGACTATCCCAGGGGCATCTCCTATATCTAAGGCTCCGTACAGGATGGCACCAACGGAGTTGGAAATCCTGAAGAAGCAGCTGCAGGAGTTATCAGATAAGGGATTGATCAGGCCAAGTACTTCACCGTGGGGAGCTCCAGTATTGTTGGCCAATAAGAAGGATGGTAGCAAGAGACTTTGTATTGACTATAGGGAGTTAAACAAAGTCACCATCAAGAACAGGTATCCCCTTCCCAGAATAGATGACTTATTTGATCAGCTTCATGGAGCCCGTGTATTCTCCAAGTTGGACTTACAGTCGGGCTATCATCAGTTGAGAGTGAAGAAGGAGGATAGACTGAAGACGGCATTTAGGACCCGATATGGCCACTACGAGTTTCTTGTTATGCCTTTCGGAGTCACTAATGCCCCTGCAGTGTTTATGGACTTGATGAACCGAGTGTTCTCACCCTTCTTGGATCAGTTTGTTGTTGTCTTCATCGACGACATCTTGATTTATTCTAAGAACAGGAAGGAGCATGAAGAACACTTGAAGATTGTGTTGCAGACACTTCAGCAGGAGCAGCTTCATGCCAAGAGGAGCAAGTGCGAGTTCTGGCTAGACAGTATAGCATTCCTCGGACATGTGGTGTCAGCAGAAGGTGTATCCGTTGATCCGGGCAAGGTACAAGCAGTAAAGGAGTGGCCAGTCCCGAGGACAGTGACAGAGATAAAGAGCTTTCTTGGACTAGCTGGATACTACAGACGCTTCATCCAGGATTTCTCTCGGATTGCAGCTCCATTGACGAAGCTTACCAGGAAAGGGGAGAAGTACATCTGGACAGAGGAGTGTGATGCAGCCTTCGAGCAGTTGAAGCAAAAGCTCGTTTCAGCTCCTATCTTGAGAACTCCCTCAGGGAGAGGAGGGATGGTCATCTTTAGTGATGCCTCAGGTAAAGGCCTAGGATGCGTGCTTATGCAACATGATCATGTTATCGCATATGCATCCAGGCAGTTGAAACCTCATGAGAGGAATTACCCAACTCATGATCTGGAATTGGCAGCAGTGATCTTTGCATTAAAGATTTGGAGGCACTATCTTCTGGGAGATAGAGTGCTGATATATACAGATCACAAGAGCCTCAAGTATATCTTCTCGCAGAAGGAGTTGAATATGAGGCAGAGGCGGTGGCTGGAGCTTATGGCAGACTACGACATTGACTTGCAATATCATCCAGGCAAGGTCAATACAGTCCCGGATGCTTTGAGTAGGATGCCAGAGAACAGAGTACTTGTCCAGTTCACTCAGCAGGAGGACTTGATTCGGGATTTCATCCGATTGGATTTGATGGTGGTCCGAGGAGCTGAGAAGACAGGACAGCTTATGGCTTTACAGATCCAGTCTTCACTGATAGAGGAGATTAAGGAAGCCCAGAAGGAGGATCCCAGACTCCAGACATTTAGAGATCAGGTCGAGGCTGGATTGAGGACGGATATCTGTATTCGTCCTGATGATGCCTTGTGCTTTGGAGATAGGCTTTGTGTTCCCCAGGGAGAAGTGAGACAGAAGATTTGGCTGAAGCACACAGTTCAGCCTACTCTATACACCCGGGGGGAAACAAGATGTACCAAGACCTGAAGAAGCACTTCTGGTGGAATGCCATGAAGAGAGAGATAGCTCAATTTGTGGCTAAGTGCTTGGTGTGCCAGCAAATAAAGATCGAGCATCAGAGATCGGCTGGACTTCTACAACCTTTGCCAATACCTGAGTGGAAGTGGGAGCATATCACTATGGACTTCGTCACAGCATTACCTCGTAGTCCCAAGGGTAATAATGCTGTGTGGGTTATCATTGACCGTCTCACTAAGTCGGCCCACTTCATACCATTCCGGGTCGGTCAGACGACAGAGGTGTTGGCGGAGAAGTATATGAAGGAAGTGGTCCGTCTGCATGGAGTGCCAGTCAGTATTGTTTCAGACAGAGATACGAGATTCAGATCTCACTTTTGGGAGAGTCTCCAAGAGAGTCTGGGCACTCGTCTGAAGTTCAGTACAGCTTATCACCCCCAGACGGACGGACAGTCGGAGCGGACCATCCAGATCCTCGAGGACATGCTTAGAGCTTGCATGATTGAGTTTGGAGGTTCTTGGGAAGACCATCTACACTTGGCCGAGTTTTCTTATAACAACAGTTACCAGGCAAGTATAAAGATGGCACCTTTTGAGGCACTGTATGGGAGGAAGTGTCGATCACCGATTTGTTGGGATGAGGTCGGTGAGCGGAGTTTATTGGGACCAGAGATGTTGATCCAGACGACGGAGAAAATCAAGATTATCAGGGATCATCTCAGGGCAGCTCAGAGCAGACAAAAGAGTTGGGCAGATTCTCGGAGGAGGCCATTGGAATTCGGAGTTGGAGATCATGTGTTCCTGAAGATTTCACCGACTAAGGGAGTGATCCGTTTCGGCACTCGTGGGAAACTAAGTCCAAGGTATATCGGCCCATTCGAGATATTGGATCGAGTGGGAGATGTATCTTATCGATTGGCGCTGCCGCCATCGTTGGACGGAGTTCATAATGTTTTCCACGTGTCTCAGTTAAGAAGATATGTGAAGGATGACAGCCATATTTTAGATCATTCCGAACTGGAGTTACAACCAGACTTATCTTATCAGGAGCAGCCAATGGCCATCTTAGACAGGAGTGTCAAGACACTGAAGAGCAAGGATATACCTTTAGTATTAGTGTCTTGGAACCGCCATGTGCCAGGAGAGGCCACATGGGAGCGAGAGGACGTCATCCGAGAACGATACCCGCAACTCTTCACCACTTGGTAAGACTTTTCCCTTCTATCTCTACCGTTATATTCCATCTATCATGTCTTTCCTTGTTGTCTTTCATCTTGCGAAATTTCGAGGACGAAATTTTTGTAAGGTGGGTAGATTGTAATACCTCGTTTCCGGAATACGTACTTTGTTGCGTATTCAGCTTTTCAGCCGTATTTTCCGAATTACCTTCCGTATTTATCCGATTTCAATTTCAAATATCATTTTCCAATTTATTAGATTTTATGTGATTTTCTGGAATTTTCTAGAATTAAAATGAATTTCTTCAAACCGGTGTCGACCAGCGCCGCTGATCAATTTTCTGATTTTTATTTTCCAAACCGTTAGGAATTCTTAGAAAGTCCTTTAGACTTTATTGTTGAGAATCCTATTTCCTAGCTAAGGCCTTTTTCTGAGAATTTTATGATTTTATGAAAATTCGTACGGAGTCGGTAAATTACTGATACCGGGATTTTTATAATTAAAACTATAAAGTATTTCTCAAAAAGGATTTCATTTTAAGTCTTTGTATATTATTATAGATTTTTGGTGAAAATTAGGAGTCGTTCCGAGATACTTGAATTTCGGACGATTTCGGTATTTTCCGAAATGTTTTCCGTACTTTCGACTTTGACCCAGGAATCCGTGGTTTTAATATTTTTATTTTCCGAGTTAGAGAAAATATCTTCTCATTTCATTTCCTTTCCATTTTCCATTTCCATCTATTCACAAGCCAAATCCAACTTTTCTTCTAAATTTCCATTTTCCAAAATTCCAACCTTTTCCAAAATATCTCTCTAAAATATCTTCCCTTCCAAAATATCCCCATTAATGCATCTCTCTCTCTCTTCCCCATGGCCGGCCACCATTGGCCAAGGGAGACACCTCACTCCCTCTCTTTTACACAAAAACCCCTCTCAATTTCTTTATTTGCATTCCCTTTACAAAAATCAAAACCTATATAAATCCTTTCCTTTACATTCTTTTCCTTTTTCTTCACTTCCACAAAGATATACCCTTCTCCAAAATCCCTCCTCCATCTCAACTTCAACCACTAGCTCCCAAGGGCACCACTAAGGTCTTCTCCATTTCCACCACAACAACTTGGATTTTGGGATCGTCCGAGTTATCGCCGAGAATCAAGTTGGTATTTCGGCTCGTCCGGAACTCGTAGAAACTCCAAACGACCGTTCGAGGTGAGTATCTTTACTCACCAAGACTAGTAATATTCTTAGCTTACTTGTATTGATAGATCATGTCACTTTATGTTATAAAAATCCTATTTTTATCCATTCAAACAACCACTACAAAATCTGGATTTTAGTCAGACCACAGCCTATTTCAGAACATCGGTCGACCGGCCCTATGGGGGCAGTCGACCGATATGCACAAACGTGCACAGAATTGGGCTAGCGGTCGACCGGTCCATAGACCAGTCGACCGGCTAGGAGACCTGGAGCTCACCTGGAGCTCCAGATTCGGTACGGTCGGCCGGCAGTCGACCGATACCCTACCGCCCGTGCAAAGCCCAGTCGACCGGTAGTCGACCGGTCGATTCTGGAGCTCACGCACTTTGGCCAGTCGACCGGCAGTCGACCGGCAACCCTACCGCCTTCACAAACCCCGGTCGACCGGCACTCGACCGGAGGTCGACCGCCAGTTCAAAACTGTGCCAGACTTCTGTTTTCTTTTCTGTTTTAAATTTGATCATTCATTGATACATGTATGATATACTAGTATTGTTTATGCTTCCTAATTGATACCACATGACATGTTACTTGATAGATCTCATGGCTTATACTTCATGACATGTTACCATGTATCTTCATGTTAGACTTGTTAATTAAAATGTATATCTCCACTTTATCATGCTATCACTTGTACCAAGCATGATTGATTCGACCTTTACATAAAATAGACCAACTTATATTGGGTCCGGGGGAGACCATGCGGATATCGATTGTGTTCGTGTTTACAGTGGTTTTAGGAAGTGTTGTGCAACCCATGTTCCAGTCTGACCTGCGGTACACCAGGGGACTGAGGGGAGAGCTTGCTCCCTGTATTGCTGGTACCATATTGATAAGGGCATACATAAGTCCCTTTTATTGAGGCCTAGCGGCTGGGTTCCGTTACAAGCGCGGAACATTATTGGGCCGTTATCCCGGGCATGCACGGGATCCACTGTAAACATAGTTCATCGATACAACCGCTGATTTCCAATAACCCCCTTGCTTTATTGGGATATGGATCTATGTGCACTGGGACGCTGGACCACATAGCTAGATATCACGATGAAACAAGTAATAATAATAAGACATTAATCGTAGATGTATTGTTTTAGGACTTTGGATTTCCATGCTTTATCCTTTATATTGCTATATCCTATTTACTCGTATCCATTAGCCATTTGGCCATATCTCGTTTATTGTTATATGTCTTGATTCTGTGGATTTGCATATTCAGATTCCGAGACTTGGAACGAAGTGGATCCATCCACTGAGGACCAAGAGTACTTCAGTGAGCAGGCCGACCAGCTCTAGTTCCTCCAGTGCCGTACTCTTCATTTTTGGCTCACGCGTCTTCCTTTCTTACGTGAGCATCTTGTATACATTTGTATATCTTCTTTTGGACTTGGTTGTGAAACAAAACACTTGTAAAGTGTATCAGTTCATAACTTGTACTTGTACTTTATTGTTGGCATATATGAATATACCACGCTTGTGTTATACTCTGATCCTGTATTGTATTGTACTTTTACGCTTAGCGTATATACGTGGGGGCAGTTCTGACCTACGTATATACGTCGCGGTGACGTGTCCGTATCCGCCAGGATCGGGGCGTTACAGATGAGATGGACATGAAGAGCAAAATTGGATACCATGAGTGGTAAGAAATTGTTGAAAAGTATGCTTGGTGCATTCTCCTCCACCATCAGATTGTAAAGTTTTTAGAAGAAATATATTTTCAATTAGTATTTTGAATTTGACAAAAAAATCAAAAACTTCGCACTTATAATGCATAAGAAAAATCCATGAGTATCAAGAGTAATCATCAACAAAATAAAACATAATATTTAGAACCTCACATAGAAGAAATAGGAGAACTCCAAACATCAGAATGAATTAAATCTAGTGAATTATTTGATGCAGAGTTGGATAACTGAAAGGTAATTTGGAGCTTTTACCTAAAGGACAAGAGTGACAAAATGAAAGACTATCGGAGCCCGTAGTGAGTAAGCATTTATTTGATAACAGTTTGGAGACGATGGCCGAGACAAGATGGCCAATACGAGAGTGCCAAAGTTGAGCAGCAACCCGAGCACCAAGAAAAGCAAACGAACGACTCTTACCAGTAGAAATTTAGTGGTGGATGTTCATGGAATAGAGGTCATCGTTACTCGGTTCATGAAAAAGCGTCTTCCTCGTCTTTAGATCCTTGATATAGAAAAAATCGTGAAAAAACACAAAGAAGCAGTTATTGTCACGGTAAACTGATCAACAGAGATGAGATTAGTGGAAACATCAGGATGATGTAAGATATTAGAAAGCTTATATGCAGAAGAGTTATGTGAAAAAGTAGATGAGCCAATGTGAGATATGGGCAAACCTACACCATTCCCTACAGCAACTTTGTCAACTCCACGATAGGAGTCATGAACCGTAAGGTTTGCAAGATGTTGATGATGTGGTTGGATGCCCCAGTATCTGTGACCTATGTGAATGCATCAGTGTTAGTAGGTGGTCCGATTGTGATCATGGATGAGAGCTATTTAGTTGGGACACGCCCTTCATAAGCATGATCCATTCAGTGGTAACAGTTTAATGCCGTGTGTCGAGGACGATTGCAGATCTGACACACGGCTCACAGTCTTCGAAGATAGGGCAGATGATAATGATGAGGAATTGATGCGCCCATGCGCACGTCCACGCCCACGGAAGGAGGTTCCGCGATCTCGATTATTATAGCCTTGACTCGAGGACACAGATTGTGTAGGAGCATATAATGTTGTTGGGGTAGCATCAAGGGCAGGAGAAGAGTGTGACTTCATCCTCTGTGCCGCACCAAGAAGAAGAGCCACAAGATCGTCATAAGAAATCAGCATGTCCCGGGCTTGTGCGGAGCTCACAATGGCTTCAAATGTCAGACCTATGTTGTTCATGATGATGGAGACGAATCATCATCGTCGACTGATTTTCCAGCCAACACCAGATTGTCAGCAATGTGGGTAACTTTCTCCACAAAGTCTGTGACAGAGAGGCCTTCACCTTTGGTGTTGAGTAACTCATTGAGCAAGTGCATGATGTGATTGTGGGATTGAGAAGCATACCGTTTTTCAAAAGACACTCATGTCTCATGTGAGGACTTGGAGCGTGCCACGGTGGAGAGTACTAAAAGTGTGAGTTATTGATCCAACTCAACACAAGATGATCCTTCTGCCGCCAATCTTCATACGCCGGATTGACTTCGGTGGTTGCCACAACGTTGTCACCTAATTTGAACTGTGATGGACACTTGTCAGTTTCATTCACAATTCCCATTAGACTCTTCATGTTGAGGATGGGAGTGATTTGGGCTAACCATAATGGATAATTAGACCGATCAAAGCTGATCTTCAAAAAGCTGGTGAGTTTAGATACAACAGCACTGGAGTTTGGTGTGAAAGTATCCATCGATAATGAACGGTATATTTCAGTGCCGTATAGGAGTGGATAAATTTTTCAGTAGAATAATGACTCTGATACCATAAAGAAGTTTGTAATTTGGCTGGCAATGGTTTCAAACCACAGTACTGTTGGCCCGGAGGCCTTCCTCTCTAGTTTTGATGATGATTAACTCATGTAGTTATGTTTACTAATAATCTTGTGATTTTAGTTTCAGATCATGTAACAAGATATTAGTTGGTGATTGCTTCAAAAAGAGGAGTTTGGAAGCTTTCACTTGGTGATTCCAGGGCCCGAGCATCAAGTTCATACATAGCCTAGCTCGTGGATCACGTTTGGGATCGAGTCGGCTTGAAGATTGAAGATCGTCAAGAAGACTTAGGTATCCTAGTGTTTAGTGTGTTTAGATCCATTTGTAAAGCTTAGAATAGTTGATATGCTCAAGTGCACAATACACACACGTTTTATGTATGGATATTGGTTTTTCAGTTTTGGTTTAACCAATATTTGTTTTTCATGAATAATAGATTAAAACAAGTTTAAATGGTTTATATGTATAGTAGATGTATTCTTTCTATACATGCATGCTTAAACTTCTTAGACAAACTTATTTTGACTATCCTATTCATGTATTGAAAAATCAAAGTTTGACAAAATACAAGTTTTGGTTTTTGATAAAAATGATAAAACACAAAAATGGTTTCATATGCTTAATATTTGAGTTGAAATGTTTATCACAAGTTTATATATCAATGCAAAATGATAAAACTATTTTTTGGATTTTTACAAGATTTTATTAGATTTATTAGAAATATTTTAACATGTTTTTCTGACCCAGTTTCTGACCCAGAACAGTGGCTGACAGGCCAGGTCGGTCGACCGCACGGTCGACCGAACCAAGGGCCAGTCGACCGTGCGGTCGACTGACGTGCACAGCTTTGTGCACGTCTGGCAGACACATGGACCGGTCGACCGGTCGGTCGACTGGACCAGAGAGCCTTGCTCTCTGTATCTGGGCGGTCGATCGGGCGGTCGACCAGAAGCCCCAACGGTCATATTTATGACCGTTGGCGGTCGACCGGCCGGTCGACCGCTAGCCTGTCAGGCTGACAGATCAGCCTAACGGCTAGTTTTCTGTTTGGGCTATAAATACCCTATTTCTTTGGGATTTTAGATAAGATTTTTAGAGCCAAAATTTTCAGACTTTCTCTACTGTTTTCAAAAAGTTTTTGTACCAAAAAGATCAATCTTATTTGTTTTAGGTTTTTGAAAAAATCAAAGAAAATAGTATTTTGGGAGATTTGTGTTTGTTCTTCATTTCTATTATCTTCAAAAGTTTTCCCAAGATTATTTCTTTGAGTTTTGTTTTCCAAACACCTAGTTTTTCCACTTGAGCTCTATCACCTATCCTATTCTATAGGATCATTTGTTTGTGAGAAAAAGGAGAGGTTTGTGGTTGAGATATACCACTTATTGTAAAAACCCTCATTTGTTGGTTGCTCCCTCTTTGGTAGAGGTTGAGGTTTGTGTTTGCTCCCTCTATTGTGAGGTGGAGTTTGGTTGTTGACTACGGGCCTTATCCCTCTTCGGTAGAGGTGGATTTGTGGTTGTATTGCCTCGGTGGCATTGTACGGTTGAGAGAGGAGTTTGGTACTCCTAGTGGATTAGAAATCCTTCTCGGTGAAGGCAGGGACGTAGAGCTAGGGGCTCGAACCTCGAAACATATCTTTGTGTTTGCGTTTGATCCATTGTCTCTTAACCCTCTCTCTATTTGTGTTGTGCATAGCATTATTCATATTGCCATATCATTCATACTTGCTTGCATTTGTGCCTTGCATTAATTCACATTGCTATTTCATCCTTATATGCTTGGCTTGCTTGTGTGTGTGCCTCACTTATACTTAACCACAAGAGCTTCATATAGCACCTCAACCCTTATCTAGGGGAATCAAGAGGAGTTAGTCCAGAGCCCTTCACGGGGAATTCAGCTACACTTGTTGGTTGTATTAAGTGTGATTGTAAAATTGTTTTAGCTTCCGCATTTAGTTTCTAGATTAGCATTATCACCTATTCACCCCCCTCTAAGTGATTTCAATTGGTATCAGAGCCTACGCTCCTGATACTTTAGGCTTAACAACCTAGGAGTGAGATCCTTGTTTGCTAATCTACCATTTGCATTTGCACATTTGTTTGCTTGCACACATTTAGTTTGGACCCACGGACTTCATGACCCCACCTATATTTGACCCTTCCAACATTCTTGTTTGGAAGACTAGGATGTCCATATACCTCCAAACCCTAGGATATAAGGTTCACCTTGCCATTACCAAGGAATCCTACCTTAGTGATAGCAAGCATATAGGGGCCAATGCACAAGCCCTTGAGGCCATTAGAAGTACGCTACCTAAAGAATATCTTATGCATATTTCTAATCTTGATTCCGCCTTTGCAGTGTGAAACAAGTTGACAACCACCATCACCTCCGAGCTTCAAATGCAAATTCAACAAGAGGACGAATCTAGTGGAGATGAATCCGAGCCACAACAATGCTATATGATCCAAGGGAATGACTCCCTTGAGGTACATTCGGATACTCAACTAGATAGTGCTAGCTCTTCATTTGATGATCATAATTATATGGATGCAAATGCTTTGAATGAAGAGTTATCTATTGTTTGTGAAAAATTGATTGAAAAATATAAGATTTTGAAAAAGAAAAGTCTAGGCCTTAACAATGATAATAAAAATTTGATTTCTAGACTTAACAATGTTTTGCAAGAGAAAGAGGAGATTTCTAATGAGAGGGATTCATTAAAATCTCAACTTGATCTTGTCCTAAAAGAAAATGAGTTTTTGAAAAATAAAAATGATTGTGATAATGTGTTGAAGAAAAATGAGTTTTTGTCTTCAAAAGTTGAATTTGTTTTAAAAGAAAATGATTCTTTGAAAAGAGAAATTGATTTTATTTCAAAAGAATTAGAAATTTGTTTAAATAAAAATAAATCTTTAAAAAATGATATTGTTTCTCATGTTTGCCATGCTAGGGTAGTTTCACCTAGATCACCCCTTGCATGCTCCACTTCTTCTTTGATTAAAAATGATATAAATGTTTTAAAGAAGAGTATTGATTGTTTGAGCTCCACTTTGAGCCAATGTGTTGTGGGCCATACACGTTTGGAATCTTTGTTTCGAAAGAAACAAATTCCATCTATACATGCACACCCATCACGGCATACACATGCTCCTCACGGACACCATCACACGTTGTATGCTCATGTGTACACTTATACACATTGTGGACGTAAGGGCCACCTTACTAAATTTTGCTATGATCGTATACATATTTCTAATTTAGCAAATAAATTTGTTTGGGTTAGGAATGATACTAACCCCCATGGACCCAAAAGGATATGGGTACCAAAGACCACCCCTCTTGTATTTGATGTAGGAGTGGGCTCTCGCATGACGTGAGAGTAGCGGTACCTTGGAGTGGATGCGTTCCGAGCTTCATGGAAATCAATTAGATGCATCACTTTCAAGGGATGTTTGGTGGGAGGACCACCTTGTTTTGGAGACATGGAGAAGTTGCCTCATAGGTTTTGGTAACGGTCTCTTACTCCTTATTATTTATGCATGCTTTTCATGTTCATTATTTGTAGCATGTTTTGTTGTTTATTATGAAAATGCCATGATTATTAGACTCTTGACATACAAGTATAGCCTTTGAGACACCCATGTTTAATATGGACCATTATTTTAGTGTTCTCACCATTGTTTAGCTATCATGTTTATCATAGGTTTAATAACATGTGAATTTTCATAATAATCATGTTTATGTTTTTCATGTTGATTTATATCCCGTTTTATGCTTCATGATTTGAATATATGTTTAAATGTTAGTTTTCATTAAGACTAGGTATATATTTGTGCATATAGTGGGCCACAAATAAATCTATATATGTTTGTGCTTGATTGCTTATTTGTTCCCATTAGATGTGCTAGTATAGTCTAGTTTTGATGATCCATGCATTTTAAACTTGTATTCCTATTTTGATTTTGTTTTATGATTATGTGTTTTCATTTCATGATATGTCTATTTTGCCAAACTTTAAGATATACATGTATACCCCTTGAGTCATTTGCTTTTCATGCAAATCTATACATATGGACTCAATTGTGTTTAGGGATATGTATGTATACTTTTTGTGTTGACAAATCATACATATACCTTAAAATGAAATTTGTTTTAATGGAAATTTAGTTTTTCATGTTTCCATGTGTTTATGTTTAACTTCATGTATATGTCCATTTTATCCAAATTATTGTTTATACATATACATCCTTTTGAGCCACGTGCCTTCATGCATATATCTTTGTGGACTCGTTGTGTTTGGATATGTATGTATACTTTAGTTTGTATAAGACATACATATACTTTGAAGATTAAATAGTTTTGATAATTTTCATATTTTCATGTTTCAAGGAATATTGAGCTTATTGTTCATCTTTCATGATCATGTTCTTCACATTGTATTTGTACACTCACATTTATTGTTTACTCATGTATTTGTTTTCATGAGTCATATTTATGCTTAATTGGCTTAGAGTGTTGATTATCATGTGGATTTCATGTTTCATGAAAAATAATTTTATTTTATTCCTTACTTGAAGGATTTCGTACTAGTTTACAAGTTTTTCCATTTAACTAGTTGCGATATTCTTCATTTTGGTAGAGTTTTCAAATACACTTTATTTTTCAAATCTATTTTTTGAAAACCCCTACCATCCAAGGGTGGTTGGATGGGAGATCATGCTCATGTATGCTTTATATTGAAAATCATTTTAAACTTGAACATGATTGGGAGGATAGGTTATATGAGTTATACTTTGATATTATTGTTGTTTCAATTGGTATCATTGGATTCTTTCAATTGGTATCAATTTTGACCTTTCTTGTATACTCATATATGTTTGTATGTATGTATGATTTCAATTCCAATAGTATCAATTTTGATTGGTATTAAACTTTTCATACATATATATGTTTTATTTGTGCTTATTATATCCCTATATCTTTAAGCACAAAATCTTGTTTATGCTAAAGCTTGAGTTTCAACTTTATTTCAATTGATTCAATTTTTCAATTGGTATCTTATTTCGAGCTTACGCATTGTTTTTGTTAGTATTTCATAGAGGGGGAGAAAATTCGATTTTCATATTTCAATTGGTATTTATATTTCCACTCCCTTGCTTTATGATAGAAATAAAAATTTTAAATTGATATCATATACTTAAAAGAAAAATACTCTCTTTTGATATCAAGATGTTTATTTGAATGTTTTAATTTGGTATCTCAAAATTTTGTTTAAAGATAAATACAAAAGTTTTGATTTGTATTGCCTATATGCAAGGAGAGCTTAACATCTCTTCTACATATAGATTCATGTTGAGTGCATCTTGTATTGAGGAGCTTGACATCTCTTCTTTATGTGGTACACGTGTGTAGGGGGAGCTTCACATCTCCTCTTATGTATTGCATAGTGTACGTTATGTGAATTAGGGCTTGTCATCCCTCCTTCATGTAATGTATCTATGTAGGGAAGCTTCACATCTTCCTCTTCATGAATGTATATAGCATATACCATTTATTTATTGATCTATGCTTACTTTCAATTGGTATCAAGATGCTACTTTGACATATTTTCAATTGATATCTTAATTGATTGTCACCCCTATATTGATATTTTTTGTTTTAGACAAAAAGGGGGAGAAAATTTTATTGATTTAGTTTTGTTTTTACCCCTTTATTGATGATTGACAAAAAGGGGAGAAAGATTTTGAGTTTGGTTGAGTTTTCTATATGCATATTTATGTTTTGCATATATTAAGTTTAATTTAGTTTAATTTTAATTGGTATCTAGAGCATGTTTTGTTTTTGAACATTTCATTGGGTATCTAGAGCCTTTTATTGTTTTTGCATTATCATTCATTGCATATTTATGTTTATTTGTTTTATGCATGAGTTAAGGGGGAGCTTCTTTGAAGCTTAACTTTAATCCATGCATATATAACTCCATGAGTTTTGTCATCATCAAAAAGGGGGAGATTGTTGGCCCGGAGGCCTTCCTCTTTAGTTTTGATGATGATTAACTCATGTAGTTATGTTTACTAATAATCTTATGATTTTAATTTCAGATCATGTAACAAGATATTAGTTGGTGATTGCTTCAAAAAGAGGAGTTTGGAAGCTTTCACTTGGTGATTCCAGGGCCCGAGCATCAAGTTCATACATAGCCTAGCTCGTGGATCACGTTTGGGATCGAGTCGGTTTGAAGATTGAAGATCGTCAAGAAGACTTAGGTATCCTAGTGTTTAGTGTGTTTAGATCCATTTGTAAAGCTTAGAATCAGGGATCAAAATCTCGGCCGAGTCGGATACGACTCGGCCGAGTCATATCCGACTGGCCCCTCCGGTTCAACTCGGAGGCCCGAGTCAGGTAAGTATCGCCGAGTCGCCCGAGTCGGGTCCGAGTCGGACCCGATCCGGGCCGAGTCGGACCCCGTGACTGCGCCCTTAAAAACGCGATGAGGGAGAGAGAGATCAGATCTGATCTCTCTCTCTCTCTCTCTCTCTCTCTCTCGCTCGCCGTCCCCCCCGCGACGCCCTCGCCGTCCCCCGCCGTAGCCGTCGCCGTCGCCGTCGCCTGCAGGTATGTTCTCCCCTCTCTCCCTCTCAGTCTCTCTCTCTCCCTCTCGCTGTGCCTCTCTCTCCCTCTCTTTCTCTGTCTCTCTCCCCCGCAGCGGCGCTCTCTCTCTATCTCTCTCTCTCCCCCTCTCCGCAGCGACTCTCTCCCGGCTCTCTCTCTCTCCGCAGCGACTCTCTCTCTGTCTCTCTCTCTCTGTCGGACTCTATCTCTCTCTCCCTCTGTATCTCTCTCTCACTCTGTATCTCTCTCTCTCTCTCTGCCGGACTCTCTCACTCACTCTGTATCTCTCTCTCTGTCGGATTCTCTCTCTCTCTCTGTATCTCTCTCTCTGTCTCTCTCTCTCCCTCTCCCTCTCAGTCTCTCTCCCCCTCTCTGTCTCTCTCTCTCCCTCTCCCTGTCAGTCTCTCTCTGTCTCTCTCTCTCTGTCCCCCTCTCTCTCTCTCTCCGTCTCTCTCTCCTCCACTGTGTTCCCCTCTCTCTCCTCTGTCTCCGTCTCTCTCCCTCTCTCTATTCCTCTCTCTCTAATTAATTTGCATTTAATGTCATTTAATTTAGTTTAGTTTAAGTAAAGTTAATTTAACTTAATTTAGGTTAATTTAATCTAATAAAATTTTGTAATTACGTTAGGTAATTTAATAATTTTATTGAAGTTAAGTAATTAAGTTAGTGTAGGTTAATCTAGTATAAACTAGTTTAGTTTAATTTAATGTAGTTTCATTTAATTGAATTGAATTTAATTTAAATTAGTTTAGTCAACTTAATTTAGGTTAATTTAATTTAATAAAGTTTTGTAATTAAGTTAGATAATTTAATAATTTTATTGAAGTTAGGTAATTAAGTTAGTGTTGCTTAATCTAGTATAAACTAGTTTAGTTTAATTTAATGTAGTTTCATTTAATTGAGTTTAATTTAATGTTTTTTAATTTAGTTAATTTTAATTTTAATTTAATTTAACAGATAATTTTTTTAAATTTCAGTATAGCTCCAAAGCAACGCGATATTGGATGGGAACATGGTAACCCTGTTGGTGGAAGTAGAAAACTTGTGAAGTGCAATTATTGTGAGAAACAAGTCCATGGTGGTATCACTAGATTGAAGCAGCATATAGCACATGTACCCGGTCAGGTGGAAGGATGCTTGCGAGTATCAAAAGAGATATCTCAAATAATGAGACGACATCTTTCTGAAGGTAGCAAAGAAAGAGCGGCCATTAAATCTAAAAAAGACCGACTTATGAGATCTTTAAGTGAGGAAGATTTCTATGATGTGACCGAAGAAGATTCTGATAATGAAATTAAAGAAGTTGGTGGTTTAGAAGGAGTTGAAAGAAGACAACTGAAACAAGCTATGAAAGAAAGTCGTGAAATGGCTTGGAGATCGGCAGAAGGAGTTGATATTGGTGGCAGTAGTTCACAGCCTTCAGGATCAGGGAGTAACCGTGGATTGCGTCGGAGTATGACTATGAGAGAAGCTGAAATTCCAGCTCGTGGTATTGATCCTTACATGTTCCCAACAAAACAGAAATCAATCAAAAGCATGTTCTCAACTGAGAATATGAAAAAAGTTGGGAAATCCGTGGCGAAGTTCTTTCACTACAATGCAATATCATTCAATGCAGCTGATAGTGGTCCTTACTACCAAGCCATGATTAATACTATTGCGGAGGCAGGTCCAGGTGTAAAAGGCCCTACAGGGTACCAGATTGGCAATCTCTATTTAGAGGAGGAAGTGAAAGAAATTGGAGCACGTGGTCGCTAATTCATACAAAACTGCGCAACCGGTTGGCAATGAAAAAGTTGCATAAACTAGTATATGTGCATTACAATATGCGGTTGCGAGTAAGAAACTTGACATGCAAAAGCGACACTGATGATTATTACAACCCAATTGATCTGAACAATATTTTCAATGATGATGATATTTTGGATGAGTGGATCCGTGAGGGAGAACAGCCGATGTTACCACCAGATGACTTAGGTTGGTTAGATGAAGGTATTCGTCATACTGACGAAAGTGGCGGTGATGATGGTGATGGCGGTGATGATGACAGCGGTGATGGTGGTGGCGATGATGGTGGTGACGGTGATGGTGGTGAGGGTGATGGCGGCAGTGATGGTGGTGATGGTGGTAATGTTGAAGAGACTCATGGTGTTGGTGGAAGCCAACAAGATGATGCTTTAACATGGGATTCACAATATTATGCCATACAAGATACAGATCATGGAGGCCGGGCGGGGATTTCACAGCAGCGTAGGCATTTGGATCGGTTGGTCGAATTCAGTTCTAGCGATGATTATTCGAGTGGACATGATAACTACTCACATGGTCATCATAGTCTTGAAGACCATTTACAGGGGTTGGGTTTGACATCTGGCCAATATTCTGGCACTGATTATTCTAGCACTGGTGAATACTCTACTAGCAGCACTGAATATCGAGGTTTTGGGTATTATCACCATGGAGCTGATATTGCACAACCCCTACCGCCATATTACTCTGATAGTGGATCCTCTGGCCAATCATCTCAGCCTACAGGATCTCACCCACAAACATATCATTATCCTTATGGAAACTATATGCCTGGTTTCTATACTTATCGCAGGCCAGATGATAATGATGATTTGGAGCCTCCTCGTAATTCAATGTGGAAATGACTATATTAGCAGGTACTTATGAATTATTTTGTGCAATTTACTATATTATGCATGTATTTTGATATTTTTCTACCGACGACGCTTGTATTTATGCTTTCACGTTATGTTTTGAGTGTTAGGTGATATGTTTTGAATATGTGATGCATGAATTTGGATGTTTACATTTTTTTATGATTTGTCATGATTTTTTCATAATTTTTTTGGCGCTCTATGTAGCGTTTTTTGCGTATCGCCCGAGTCCGATCCGAGTCGCCGAGACCGATCCGTCTCGGTGCCGGCCAAGTCGGCGGCCGAGACCGAGACTTTGAACCATGCTTAGAATAGTTGATATGCTCAAGTGCACAATACACACACGTTTATATTTGGATATTGGTTTTTCGGTTTTGGTTTAACCAATATTTGTTTTCATGAATAGTAGATCAAAACAAGTTTAAATGGTTATATGTATAGTAGATGTATTCAATCTATACATGCATGCTTAAACTTCTTAGACAAACTTATTTTGACTATCCTATTCATGTATTGAAAAATCAAAGTTTGACAAAATACAAGTTTTGATTTTTGATAAAAATGATAAAACACAAAAATGGTTTCATATGCTTGATATTTGAGTTGAAATGTTTATCACAAGTTTATATATCAATGCAAAATGATAAAACTATTTTTGAGGATTTTTACAAGATTTTATTAGATTTATTAGAAATATTTTAACATGTTTTTCTGACCCAGTTTCTGACCCAGAACAGTGCCTGACAGGCCAGGTCGGTCGACCGCACGGTCGACCGAACCAAGGGCCAGTCGACCGTTCGGTCGACTGACGTGCACAGCTTTGTGCCCGTCTGGCCGACACATGGGCCGGTCGACCGGACGGTCGACCGGACCAGAAAGCCTTACTCTCTGTATCTGGGCGGTCGACCGGAAGCCCCAACGGTCATATTTATGACCGTTGGCGGTCGACCGGCCGGTCGACCGCCAGCTTGTCAGGCTGACAGATCAGCCTAACGGCTAGTTTTCTGTTTGGGCTATAAATACCCCATTTCTTTGGGATTTTAGATAAGATTTTTAGAGCCAAAATTTCCAGACTTTCTCTACTGTTTTAAACAAGTTTTCAAAAGAGTTTTTGTGCCAAAAAGATCAATCTTATTTGTTTTAGGTTTTTGAAAAATTCAAAAAAAATAGTATTTTGGGAGATTTGTGTTTGTTCTTCATTTCTATTATCTTCAAGAGTTTTCCCAAGATTATTTCTTTGAGTTTTGTTTTCCAAACACCTAGTTTTTCCACTTGAGCTCTATCACCTATCCTATTCTATAGGATCATTTGTTTGTGGGAAAAGGAGAGGTTTGTGGTTGAGATATACCACTTGTTGTAAAAACCCTCATTTGTTGGTTGCTCCCTCTTTAGTAGAGGTTGAGGTTTGTGTTTGCTCCCTCTATTGTGAGGTGGAGTTTGGTTGTTGGCTACGGGCCTTATCCCTCTTCCGTAGAGGTGGATTTGTGGTTGTATTGCCTCGGTGGCATTGTACGGTTGAGAGAGGAGTTTGGTACTCCTAGTGGATTAGAAATCCTTCTCGGTGAAGGCGGGGACGTAGAGCTAGGGGCTCGAACCTCGAAACATATCTTTGTGTTTGCGTTTGATCTATTGTCTCTTAACCCTCTCTCTATTTGTGTTGTGCATAGCATTATTCATATTGCCATATCATTCATACTTGCTTGCATTTGTGCCTTGTATTAATTCACATTGCTATTTCATCCTTATATGCTTGGCTTGCTTGTGTGTGTGCCTCACTTATACTTAACCATAAGAGCTTCATATAGCACCTCAACCCTTATCTAGGGGAATCAAGAGGAGTTAGTCCAGAGCCCTTCACGGGGAATTCGGTTACACTTGTTGGTTGTATTAAGTGTGATTGCAAAAGTGTTTTACCTTCCGCATTTAGTTTCTAGATTAGCATTATCACCTATTCAACCCCCCCTCCCCTCTAAGTGATTTCAAGTACACTATTGTGGTGTAAATCTCTACTCTTTTTATAGTATTACAGACATATCAGTTTGTTACAAGAAAAGATAGAAGATCATGAAAATGATCATGAGAATAACAGATTCTTGTTGTGATGTTGATCTCTCTAACTGATTATTGTTGTGATTCTGATCTTAAAGATCTGATTTTGTTATTATTGAGTCTGCTAACCACTTCAAGGATTTGGTCAAGAGGTTACTTCAGTTGAGGAATCTGATAGAAACTTGATCTTCCTATCATTAATTAAGCCCGTGAACATAATAGATAATGGTTCTTAAAATAGATTCCCACATCCAATTAGGCATTATCCTTATTTTCCTAGCCTTCTAATCCAATCAAAGATTAACATAAAGGAAAATGTCGCCCCTACTTCTTCACAAGACCTTTTTATGTATTTAGTGGGAAATCCTGACTGGCGGATTTAATTGATGTCCTATTCTGTATCAACAGTAGGCATACACATGCTTAACCTCTTCCCCGAACATACACTTTCTAGGTCTGACGTTGATGTTTTGACAGACTTTGTTTTATTTTTCTTAAAATGCTTAAAGGAAAAGAAGGCTGGATTTTTATTCTGGTACTCATTTTTCCTAAATGCCATCCAATAAACACAAAAGGGATCACTTATTTGCAGCTCTTCAACATCATGCTTTCAGTCGAATAGCAAGCACCAACTAATAAAATGACTCTTTTTCATCAATTTTTCAGCTATGTGGATAACTTGGAAGCATAAATGCTTACCTCATTTGTTTCTGAACCTGTTGCAATATATCCATCAGAGATAGATAGACCAACAAAATTCTGCAACAAAAAATAAATAATTAGAACAGGGATACTGAAAATGTGCTATATGATGAAACTTTTTATAAAGAAGAATCTATCGATATTTATTCAGTTTAACAGTTTTATGCGGTCCATGCACAGAAAAAATTGGCATAAAAAATGAGTATAATTGAAATAAGAAGCTTGAGTTGAACAAGAAGAAAACGACAACAATTCAGTAGGAAGCGTGTGCAGTCATGAGAAGTTAAAATTTGGTTCAATTCAAGATAGCAATACTGAGAACTATTTGTGTAATATCCCCTATTTAATAATACCATATAATTATTTTTAAATATTTACCTGATTCAACCTATTATCTTATTATTATTAATTAACTTTATTTAGTATCATTATTAGTATTATTATTATTTTCATCCAAGTCCAATAAGCTCAGCCTATTCTCCTTTTCCTTTGTTTTCTTTTCCTTATTATGCTAAACCCACATGAGCCAAGCTCACTTCTTTATTTTCATTCATTTTCTCCTTTTTTTTTCCCCTTTAAGCTCAAAAACTAAGCTCGCAAGCCCACTCTTTATTTTTCTTATTCTTCATATTACTTATTTCTTTTAACTAAAGCCCAATAATCTATAACCAAAACCCAATCCCAATCCTAATCAAAATCCTATTTTCAAAATCATGACCTTAATAAATCCTAATCCAAATCTATAATCTAATCTAAATATATAATCATAATTCAAATTCCAATCCAAACTCAATCCTAATCCTAATCCTAATTACTAAATTAAGCAATATAAACCTAACTGAAATTCAGGTTTCTAAAATATCTAATAACCTATATAAAAACTCAAACTCTTTCTTTCTCTTCTACCTCAAGAAAAAACCATGCCCCAACTCTCCCCACCCCCTTCTTTCTTTTCTCCTCAAGCGGAGGATGAACAACGGGGATCTTAAAGTGCAGAGATGGAAGAACATGATAGGGGAGAGCAAATCTAAGTAAGTAATTTATTTTCTAAAAATTTATTGATATAAATTGTTTATTAATAATCATATCTATACAATGATCTCCATGAATAATTTTATACATCAAAAATCCAATCTAAAATCCAACTAAAATTCATGTGAAAATATACCAACTCATAATTTAAATTTACATATTTTTTCAGAATTTTTACAAAAGTTTTCAAAAAAAATTAAATAAAAAAACAAAACAAAACACTGAGCTGCACAGACCGTCGAGTCTGTGCAGCGCCAGGCCAGACCCGCCCTGGCCCCGGCCTGCCTAGCCCAGGCCTGGCCGAGCCTGGCTCGGCTCAGGCCAGGCCGTCTGGGCTGCACAGCAACAGGGCCTTGGGCCCTGTTTATTAAAAAAAAAGGGAAAAATCTGGATCAGGCCTGGGCTGCCACATATATATAAAAAAAAAGGGAAAAAAAGGAAGAAAGGAAAGAATTACATATTAAAATAATTAGTTAAAAATATCAAAAAATAGAGAAAAATATAAATAATAATCCGCAATTCTTCTACATTCTATGATAAATTTTTTAGACAAATAGTAACATGAAATTAAATCAAATCACCCACATTAAAGTCATTTTTCTTAATGGTAAATTCAGACTCATTAAATATTTTAATAGTTTAAAGCCTATTAAAAATCCAACAAAAATTAGAAATTAGTTTAAATTAAATCTATTAGATTCAGTAGACTCAGAGAATCATTTTCTCAACCTCAAACTAATTAGTCAAGATTAAACCCCCTTAAAAGTCCCAAGTAAAACATCCTTTTAAATATTCTAACAATTTCTATTGGTAATGAACCATGTAGATTTATCGGGGCCTTATGATTTCAGTGCTCTGGACTTGGGATCGAGTTCAGGTGAGTGTTTCTCTTCTTTATTAAATTTTATTTAATTGTGTTGTGAGTGTTTCTTTTCTTGTGTAATTTTATTTAATTTTATTGTGAGTGTTTACGTACGTCTTATTCCTTATTTACCGTTGTAAATATGTATTGATATTTTTCTCTTATCATTTCATGTGACTATTGGGTATATTTTTTTCTAGTGTGAATATCTATATGGCTTCATGAGGTATTAGTGATTGTTCACCTTATTTACGTAGTTGATAAGAGTTTGTATCAGCGTCATTTCATGTGTTAGTAATCGTCATTATTGGCTTAGACCTAGTATTGATATACCATAGACGCAACTTGATCTTATAACTGACCTAGTTGTGATAAATCTTAAAATATAAATCTTGAGGCTGATTGATTGATGATTGAGAATTAGAGATTCATATGTTATGTATGGTATTTATCGAACAAATTGTTTGGTGACTATTCTGATCGGAACTTTTTTGGGATATTATGGATAGGTAGATATGACGTTATACCAATATATTGACTTTCCTGATTTTGGATTGAGATAGACTTATTTAGAGTTGGGATTGACCTGATCTTCATATTCTTTTATTGGAGTCTCGATTGAATTGTAGATGGGATGTATAATGGTTGAATTATGATCAGACGTGTGAATATGATACCCCTAACTCTGATGTATATGATGGGATGGAATTTTGGACTGTTAGGAGCTATTATTTCTAGATTTTCACATTGATGAGTTTGACTGAGTATTGATGACCTTATTGATATTGACTACTAGAGGTAAAGATGATCTAGATTTCATGTTGAACGAGGGTGTTACATTTCTTAGTTATGATCTTGATTATGGTTGGATAAGTCTGATTTTGATGATGTTCTCTCCTTAATAGTGATCTCGGTATTTATTGTTTTAGCTGATCTCGAGGATATATATATATCTATATATTACTTCATGATTGGTTCTTGACTATTTCAGTTATGGAGATAGAGTTATTATGAGAGTAATTTCATTAATATCGGTAATCATATTATATGTCCGGAGTTTTATGGCAAGCTATTGAGATTCGGATATACTGGTGATTTAGAGGATGGATATTTCGATGACTTTGAGGATCTGAGTTGATGATATACTTTGACTGGATTATTTTATTCATGCCAGCAGGTCATTACTCATCCTATATATTAGGATTTACTTGAGAACTTGACTGATTATACATGACATTTACCTGATAACTATATTGTTCATGTTACCATAGTTGTTGAAAAAATATTGTATACGATAACAACACCCTCATATTATACTTGTTACATGTTCTATTATACCAGTGTCATGTTCACTGACATTATGTATCCAGCTATACCGGTATCCTGATTACACATGTTGATGTTGTTACTCACCGAGTTATCCCAACCGAGTTATCCCAGTGGTCTAGGTAACATGTACATTAAATAATCTTGATAATCTAAATGACATGATGTTAAACAACTTATACCCGGATTGGAAAAATTGATGGAGACAGTGTCTGTATTTTGAGTGGACCTAGGATTTAGATTGCGCAGCCGAAAGAGAGTTCCACTGCAGATTTTCCATGGGGTGACTGGCACCCCATCCTATTCCTGTTCCTATTATACATGTTATACATGTACCTGACCTATTATACATGTTCCTGACTACCTTGCGGTAGGGCCTGGTTCAGCGCCAGGAGTCTGGTCCGTGATCCCGGGTATACACGAACCCACCTAAAACACAGACAATGTCTCCAACCGATCAGTTTTAATAACTGAGGATCTCAATTGGCATGTGTAGTAGGCGTAGTATGGGAAGCGTCTATTACATATGGCAATTGGTGTTCGCTGACATAATTAATAATGATAAACTGTTAATGTATTGTGACAGACCGTGATCACCCGACTGTACGTATATATAACTATGATCGACATATGATTGTACACATGACCGGATTGTATACCAGACTAGTGACATATGCTAGGTTACACATCTTGACATTAGTGGTCAGGGTACCTGTTATATATCGTTCATAACTTTGTTCTTGACATTGATTATTCTGTTATGTTTCATTTCAGTTATCATGCTGTTATTGCTTGCGTTATTATGCACGAACACCTTTTCCGTTACACACACTCATTAGGTCGCTTCTGACGACCCTAGATTCGCACGTTCAAGATTTTTTTAGACACCTTCTTATTTATTTAGGTGTTCGTGTGATCGTACGCGTTACGAGGAGGTAGAGTCTCTCTTTTCTTGATTATAAGTATTCTTACTCTTTTATTCATGCTATTTCCTGATTCTATCTTTATCGCATTCTGATGGCATTTTTTTCTTTATTCATCTGTTATCATTGTGTTAGATATTTATATGTCATATTGCAGTGATACTGATTTATCGTAGTAGATTTTATAACTTGTTCAGGTTATTTTAGGCTTAGCGTATGTGCGTGGGGTATTTTTCTCGCGTACATATGTCGCTGAACTTCATCGCGACTCTGTTTTCGCGTATTTTAGGAAGCAGGGCGTGACAATTTGAGAATGATTGGATATGTGCACATGACTGTGATAGAATCCTAGTTGACAGTCAATACAAGGGTGGACCAAAATAAGAATGGTGTGGGCCATGAAAAGATATTGTAATTGCTACTTTAACAAAGGAGCTAGCCCCTGACAGAGCTGAATGGCTTACAGGATTCAGTATAATTTTTCATAAAGGCTTGGTTGTTCTGTTATACAGAGCTGAATCAACAAAACCAAAATCTCATTAAAGAAAGAAAAGCAAGATAAATTCAACTGACTATAAGTAAGCCAGTGGAAATCACAAATAAGTCAATATCCTAAAACTTAGTTCTTTATGCAATGGATGTACTACCAAGAAATAAAGACCACAGTGTGTTGGGATTTGGGTCGAACAAATAGTCCCACATCGGCTAGACGTGAGGATAGTCTTGGGTATATAAGGATTTGGGCAACTCCACCTAGAAGGCTAGTCTTTTGGGATGGTGTCCCAAGTCCAACAAGTGGTATCAGAGCATCCCAGGTTCGACGTGGGATCGTGTGTTGATTCCAAGGGCATCAGTTGCTGTCTAGCGAAGATCGTGTGTCGATCTCGGACAGCATTGGGACTGTTTGTGGAATCGTGTGTCAATCTAAAAACAGCGTGTAGATTGCTAGAGAAATCAATTTGGAGGAGTAGATTGCTTCGGAAACTCTTCGAGGGTTTCGCGTGGAGGTAAAGATCCTATCTTTATCTAGTTTGTTTTATCTAACTCCGTTCGTTTCTCTGCATTGCTTTGAGGAATCAGTTGAGAAGATGGCTAGGGAAAGTGCATTAAATCCACATCCGTTGAGAATTGATGTGGTGAAGTTCGATGGCAAGAACAACTTTGGTATGTGGAGGTGTGAGGTGATGAATGCGCTGACGGCATCCAACCTCGAAGACACTCTACGGTTGGAGAAGAAGCGTGCATCAATGACAGAAGAATATTGGGACAAGATGAACCGTACTGCGTGTGGCTTGATCAGGTCTTGTTTGACACAAGACATCAAGTATCATGTGTTGTATGAGACATCTGCGAGGCAGTTGTGGGAGATCCTGGAGAAGAAGTATCTGACGAAAAGCGTCGAATCGCAGTTGCAGTTGAAGAGTAAGCTTTATCGTTTCCAGATGCAATCAGGATGCTCTATCAATGAACACATGAATAGTTACACAAAGCTTCTTATAGATCTAATTAATGTGGATGTAGAGATCGATGAAGAGGATAAAGCGGTAATTTTGTTGAATTCTCTTTCTCAAGAAGAGTATGAGACTTTACTCTTACGTTGATCAATGGAAGAAAATCCCTTAGCTATGGTGAGGTGTCTGCTGCTCTTGTGAGTTATGAAGTAAGGAGACAGGACAGACTGTCTTCTTCTGATAGCACAACAATAGAGGCATTAGCGGTAAGAGGCAGAAGTTCCAATAAGAAGGAAAGAGATGATCAGGGAAGATCGAAGTTCATATCAGGCTTCAAAGATCTGAAGAGGAATCAGTGCGCCTTATGCAAGGAGTTAGGGCACTAGATGGTTGACTGTCCGAAGGCCAAAGGTAAGAAGAAGAAGCTAATGACCGAGGCAAATCTCGCGAAGGTGGTCAGTACTCAAGCCAGTACATTACAGGCGGATGGATTGGATTCAGACTCATCGGTATTCTCTCTCTCTCTATTACTACTCCTACTTTTGATTGCTCAGATAATACTAAGTGAATTTTGGATACCAGAGCTACCTATCATGTGTGCCCGAACAGGGCGTGGTTTTTCTAGTTTTGAGAAGCTAGATGGATGCTTCACGGTCGTGAGTGATGATCATCCGTGTAATATGGAAGGGATAGGTACAGTCCATATCAAGATGTTTGATGGGATAGTACAAGAATTGAAGGAGGTGAGGTATATACCTCAACTCAAAAAAAATCTTATCTTTGTTGGCGCTTTGGAAGCATCGGGCCTTGTGGTATCTATACGAGATGGTGTTCTCAAAATGACCAAAGGTTCGATGGCGGTTATGAAGGGCGTCCGCCGGAACAATCTCTACTACTTGAAGGTTAGTACAGTTACAGGTCAGGTGGAGACTTCTAGTTCTTCAGATGATGGTTGCACAAAGTCTGGCAGATGAAGGTCGGACATGGAGGTGAAAAGTCTTTGCAAGCTCCTGCAAAGAAGGGGTCATTGGAAGGCATGGTTAAAAGTCTCGGTCTCGGCCGCCGACTCGGCCGGCACCAAGACGGATCGGTCTCGGCGACTCGGATCGGACTCGGGCGATATGCAAAAAACGCTACATAGAGCGCAAAAAAATTATGAAAAAATCATGACAAATCATAAAAAAATGTAAACATCCAAATTCATGCATCACATATTCAAAACATATCACCTAACACTCAAAACATAACGTGAAAGCATAAATACAAGCGTCGTCGGTAGAAAAATATCAAAATACATGCATAATATAGTAAATTGCACAAAATAATTCATAAGTACCTGCTAATATAGTCATTTTCACATTGAATTACGAGGAGGCTCCAAATCATCATTATCATCTGACCCGCGATAAGTATAGAAAACAGGCATATAGTTTCCATAAGGATAATGATATGTTTGTGGGTGAGATCCTGTAGGCTGAGATGATTGGCCAGAGGATCCACTATCAGAGTAATATGGCGGTAGGGGTTGTGCAATATCAGCTCCATGGTAATAATACCCAAAACCTCGATATTCAGTGCTGCTAGTAGAGTATTCACCAGTGCTAGAATAATCAGTGCCAGAATATTGGCCAGATGTCAAACCCAACCCCTGTAAATGGCCTTCAAGACTATGATGACCATGTGAGTAGTTATCATGTCCACTCGAATAATCATCGCTAGAACTGAATTCGACCATCCGATCCAAATGCCTACGCTGCTGTGAAATCCCCACCCGGTCTCCATGATCTGTATCTTGTGTAGCATAATATTGTGAATCCCATGTTAAAGCATCATCTCGTTGGCTTCTACCAACACCATGAGTATCTTCAACATCACCACCATCACTGCCGCCATCACCCTCACCACCATCACCCTCACCACCATCATCGCCACCACCATCACCGCTGTCATCATCACCGCCATCACCATCATCACCGCCACTTTCATCAGTATGACGAATACCTTCATCTAACCAACCTAAATCATCTGGTGGTAACATCGGCTGTTCTCCCTTACGAATCCACTCATCCAAAATATCATCATCATTGAAAATATTGTTCAGATCAATTGGGTTGTAATAATCATCAGTGTCGCTTTTGCATGTCAAGTTTCTTACTCGCAACCGCATATTGTAATGCATATATACTAGTTTATGCAACTTTTTCATTGCCAACCGGTTGCGCAGTTTTGTATGAATTAGCGACCACGTGCTCCAATTTCTTTCACAACCCGATGAAGAACATGTTTGGCTTAAGACTTTGATGGCAATTTTCTGCAGATTGGGAGCTTCTTCGCCATAATTAATCCACCAATCAGCTGGAAGAGAATGTTGCACTGCCTTCTAGTTAGTGAGCTTCCAAATTCTCCAACTCCATCCACAAATAATTTTATCTGTGAGAATACACATCACAAGTGTTAATATTTGCATAACATTATATCGATGAAATAAATAAATTATTATTACCTCATTAATAGCTCTTGCTTGTTTAGTCAAATCTGGCTCCAATCTTTTAATGACCTCCTTTAATCCATATCTCACTTCTGGATGTGTAGAAAAGTTTTTTGAATATTAGAGTGCTGGATTTAAAAAATATACTGCAATAATGTAAGAAAACGATTGTTATGATATGACAGTTTCAATTTCTAGTCAACAAATATGATTTCTAGGCAAATGAATTACCAGCAGCATGCAAGTGTCTATGCAATTGTCCCTCCCATCTTCTATCAATGATGTCCCAGTACTTCTTCCAGTTCTTATTTGAGGCCTTTATAGCTAATTTTGCTCTATCCATAACTTCATATATAATAGATAGTGTAGGTTTCTTATCCTGGTCCACTATCTTCAAGACTCTAACAAGAGGATCCATAATGTTTTGGACCTCTCTTGCCTTCTTCCAAAACCGGTCAGTCAGAATGAGATTAGCAACCTTATCTCGCACACTTCTTCTACTCCTTTCCTTGTTGAATTCACGCCATTCGGTAGTCGTGCACATTCTTTTCAAATCTTGCTCATAGCGAATAAGGCTTTCAATAGAAATAAACTCGGTAGCAAACCGTGTATACCTGGTCTCAACAAATCTCTAACTTTGGTATATAGCTTCATTAAATTCACCACTTTGAGGCTATTGTAAATGAATGATGTGATCACCTTAGCATCATCCAATGTCTCCTTGACTGATTTCAAAGAGCCAATATCTTCAAGCATCAAATCAATGCAATGTGCTGCACAGGGAGACCAAAACAAATGTTTTCTCTTCTCCATCAACATGTGACCAGCTGCTTTAAAACTTGCCTCATTATCTGTTACAACCTGCACGATATTTTCTTCACCAACTTCATCAACAACTTTATCCATTAGCGAGAATATATACTCAGCAGTCTTCGAGATATTAGTGGTATCAACAGAAGTATGGTAGATCATGCTTCTATCACAATAAATCATGAAATTAACAATAGGCTTTCTATTATGAGAACTCCATCCATCACACATGATCGTGCAACCATACTGCGGCCATTTTGTTTTTATTGAAGCAATATATACTCCAATTTCTTTCACTTCCTCCTCTAAATAGAGATTGCCAATCTGGTACCCTGTAGGGCCTTTTACACCTGGACCTGCCTCCGCAATAATATTAATCATGGCTTGGTAGTAAGGACCACTATCAGCTGCATTGAATGGTATTGCATTGTAGTGAAAGAACTTCGTCATGGATTTCCCAACTTTTTTCATATTCTCAGTTGAGAACATGCTTTTGATTGATTTCTGTTTTGTTGGGAACATGTAAGGATCAATACCACGAGCTGGAATTTCAGCTTCTCTCATAGTCATACTCTGACGCAATCCACGGTTACTCCCTGATCCTGAAGGCTGTGAACTACTGCCACCAATATCAACTCCTTCTGCCGATCTCCAAGCCATTTCACGACTTTCTTTCATGCCTTGTTTCAGTTGTCTTCTTTCAACTCCTTCTAAACCACCAATTGCTTCAATTTCATTATCAGAATCTTCTTCGGTCACATCATAGAAATCTTCCTCACTTAAAGATCTCATAAGTCGGTCTTTTTTAGATTTAATGGCCGCTCTTTCTTTGCTACCTTCAGAAAGATGTCGTCTCATTATTTGAGATATCTCTTTTGATACTCGCAAGCATCCTTCCACCTGACCGGGTATATATGCTATATGCTGCTTCAATCTAGTGATACCACCATGGACTTGTTTCCCACAATAATTGCACTTCACAAGTTTTCTACTTCCACCAACAGGGGTACCATGTTCCCATCCAATATCGCGTTGCTTTGGAGTCATACTGAAATTTAAAAAAATATCTGTTAAATTAAATTAAAACTAAAATTAACTAAATTAAAAAACATTAAATTAAACTCAATTAAATGAAACTACATTAAATTAAACTAAACTAGTTTATACTAGATTAAGCAACACTAACTTAATTACCTAACTTCAATAAAATTATTAAATTACCTAACTTAATTACAAAACTTTATTAAATTAAATTAACCTAAATTAAGTTAACTAAACTAATTTAAATTAAATTCAATTCAATTAAATGAAACTACATTAAATTAAACTAAACTAGTTTATACTAGATTAACCTACACTAACTTAATTACCTAACTTCAATAAAATTATTAAATTACCTAACGTAATTACAAAATTTTATTAGATTAAATTAACCTAAATTAAGTTAAATTAACTTTACCTAAACTAAACTAAATTAAATGACATTAAATGCAAATTAATTAGAGAGAGGAACAGAGAGAGGGAGAGAGACGGAGACAGAGGAGAGAGAGGGGAACACAGTGGAGGAGAGAGAGAGAGAGACGGAGAGAGACTGACAGGGAGAGGGAGAGAGAGAGAGAGACAGAGAGGGGGAGAGAGACTGAGAGGGGGAGAGAGAGAGACAGAGAGAGAGAGAATACAGAGAGAGAGATACAGAGAGAGCGAGAGAATCCGATAGAGAGAGAGATACAGAGTGAGAGAGAGAGAGTCCGACAGAGAGAGAGATACAGAGTGAGAGAGAGATACAGAGGGGGAGAGAGAGAGAGAGATAGCCACCGACACAGAGAGAGAGAGTCGCTGCGGAGAGAGAGAGAGAGCCGGGAGAGAGTCGCTACGGAGAGGGGAGAGAGAGAGAGAGAGAGAGATAGCGCGCGCCGCTGCGGGGGAGAGAGACAGAGAAAGAGAGGGAGAGAGAGGCACAGAGAGAGGGAGAGAGAGAGACTGAGAGGGAGAGAGGGGAGAACATACCTGCAGGCGACGGCGACGGCGACGGCGACGGCTACGGCGGGTGTAATACCCCGTTCCCGGAATACGTACTTAGTTGCGTATTCAGATTTTCCGATCGTATTTTTTCGATTTGTTCCTGTATTTGTTTTGCTTTATGAATTCCTTATATGATTGTTTTGTCTTGGATTTGGATTCGTGGACTCGGAGTCAGTCCCAGTCCGAACCAGGAACTCGATTATAGTATATTATTCGATTTGGTCTTTCCGGTGATTAGATTTGACCGATTTTAGTTTTAAATATTATTTTCCATTATTATATATTTTCTATGATTTTCTAGATTTTTCTGGAATTAAAATGAATTTCTTCAAAACCGGTGTCGGCCAGTGCCGCTGACCGATTCCTGGATTTTTATTCTCAAACAGTTAGGAATTTCATGATGGTCCTTTAGACAGTATCTTTTAGAATCATGTTTTCTACCTACATTCTTTTCTGAGGATTTTATGATTTTATGAAAATTCCACCGGAGTCGGTATCGGCCAGTATCGCTGGTTGATTCCGGGACGATTTGAATTGAATTTCTGAATTCCGCTTTCACTTTACTTCTTAAAACCATATTTTATTCTTTAATGCATTTTCTGAGATTTTTCGGAATTTATCAAAATCCGGCCGACCCGGGGTAGACCGGTATCGGCGGTTGGCTTCTGGATTTTTAATTTGAAAATGAGATTTTATTTCTGAAAACCGATTTCATATTATTCATCAGGATGACGTTTTCCACCTCCGGGTATTTTTGGGGATTTTTCTGGGACAGTCGATTTTTCGCGACCATATTATAATATTATTATTTTTATCTTTTCTTTCTTTCTTTCTTTCCTTTTCTTTTCCCTCAACCGACTTCACCAACTCCACCCACTCCCCTCCACGTGGGGAGACACACCCCCTCTCCCATCCATCAATCTCTCTTTCTCTTTTTCTTTTCTTTCCTTTTTCCTTTTCTTTCTCTTTTTCCTTCTTCCCTTTTTCTTCTCCTTCTTCTTCTTCTTCCTCTCCTGCGTGGGCGACACCCAACCGAGCCCCATCACCGGCCCGCCGGCGTCTCCGGCCACCACGACGCCGACGAGAGACCCCCCTCGAACTCCGGCCAACTCCTTCTTCTTCTTTTTCTTCCCTTTCTTTTTTTTCTTTTCTTTTCTTTCCTTTTCTCTTTCTTTCTCCTCACCTTCGATCCGGCCACCACCTCCATCGCCGGCTCCCCTCTCCTCCGGCGCTGCCCCGGCGAGGGCAGACCGCCGCCGGCGTAAGGCCGGCGGCCTTGGGCGCGGCCAGGGGACCTCGGGCCCCCTGTGCGCTGGTGTGGAGGGGGCAGGGCCCCCTCCTTTTTCTCCTCGGGGTGGCCGGCGCCACCCCGATTCTGGCCGCCGCCGGCGGTGAGTCGGCGGCCGTGGGCGGCCAGGGGCCCGCCTGGGCCCCTGTGCCTGTGCTGAGGGGGGCAAGGCCCCCCTCTTTCTCTGCTGGAGGGGGCACAGCCCCCTCCCTTCTCTGTTGAGGGGGCGCTGCCCCCTCTTTCTCTGCCGGCGGCCGGCGCCGCCGTCTGGCCGGCGGCCAGGGCCGAGTGCCCCCAATGGGGGGGCACTGTGTGTGTGCGGGAGGGGGGCAGCAGCCCCCCTTCTTTCTCTCTCTCTCTCTCCCTGGTTTTCTTCTCTCTCTCTCTCTCTCTCTCTCTCTCCTGGGAGCACACTCCCTTTCTCTCTCCTGCTCCCTCTCTCTCTCACCTGACCACCTTCTTCTTCATCAACAACTTCCAACACTACCTCCATCACTCCTTCACTTGTACTCCTTTTTGGTAAGTAATTTCAATCACCTAGACTTGGTTAATTCTTAGCATGTTCAAGTATTCATATCTTGTACAAATTATGTCTTCAAACCATGATATTTTGACCATCAAACAAAACCCTAGAAAATCTGTCCTGTGTGCTGTTCCCAGTCGACTAGTCGACTTGACCTATAGATTAGTCGACTAGAAACCCTTAGTTGAAACGTAACCTTTCTGATTACACAGTTTTAGTCGACTTACCTTAGTTCCTAGTCGACTTGAGACCCTTAGTCGACTACACTTTTGACCCTAGTCGACTAACTCTTCCTGAATCAGAAACCCCAACTTTCTGTATCTCAGTTCTAGTCGACTTGACCATACTATTAGTCGACTTAGAGTATCTGTTAGTCGACTACCTATTTTACTCCAGTCGACTAACTATTCCCTGAAACCAAACCCAACTCTCTGTTACACAGTTTTAGTCGGCCAGACCCTACTGTTAGTCGACTAACTCCACTATTAGTCGACTACTCTTCCATCCTAGTCGACTAACTTTGCCTGTCTGTCATAGTTGATTCCTTTCTTGAATATGAACCTTATCCTCTAGACTTATATCATATGTTGGTGTTACTTGACTTGTCACTTGACAAACATCATCTTCCCTTCTCTCTTTCTCTCTCCTCTTCACTCTACATATTTATATCAGGTTTTGTGGCGCATCCCAAGCTTCCGTGGATTTCGGATATTTCGGTATATTGGTGACTCAGGCGAGTGTTCTCACTCGCTACCCTCTTGCTTTACCATTCCATTGATTATGATAGTATTCTCGCTCTAGTCTTCATGTATTGTATTTCATGCTTTATATCTTTTATTGCTTTATGCTATGCGTGGCCGACCCTTCGTGGTCGTTGGACTTGTTGGACTTTGGACCATTGCTTTTACATTACCACTTGGCATTATTTTAGACCTGTCAGTATGTGCTACCATTTATCATATGTATATCACTTGGCAACTGTGTTATCATCTAACCACCTGCCATGCCACTATTTGGCAAGACCCTTTTATTATGTCATGACTTACCTGACTACTATCCATTCTTGATATGCTTGGTTGTTTACTAAATATCACCACTCTGTCATGCTATCACTTGACACCCAGCATGATGACTTGACTTGTGATTATCATCTTTACGGGGACCTTGACTTATGATTCTGTGTCATGATCAGTGACCTGTTTTCCTGCTTTACATGCAGTGACCTGACTATATAGTACTTATGTACTCTTTATTCCTGATCATGTCTATTTCCTGTTTTTCCCGTAAAGTGATAATTAAACTAATGAATCCTAAAAAGGACCAACTTGTATTGGGTCGGGGGAAACATGCGGATATCGATATGTGTTCGTGTTTACAGTGGTATTAGGTATATTGTACAATCATGTTCCGGTCTGACCTGAGGGCCTCCAGGGGACCGAGGGGAGAGCTGGCTCCCTTATTCCTGTTATTATAGGGCATACATAAGTCCCTCCTGTTAGGCCTTGCGGCTGGTTCCGTCACCATGCAACGGAACACCCTGGACCGTGGTCCCGGGCATGCACGGGACCCACTATAAACATAGTTCGTTGATACCCCCGCTGTTTCCAATAACAACCTCGACTTGCTTATATATGGATGTATGTGAGTTGGCCGTACACCGAGACACATACCGAGATATATGGGCAAGACGAGTAATAGTAAAGTGTCATAATAACCGGCTCTTTAAGTTGTAAGTAGAGGTATGTGGAATGGGACGCATACCAAAGCCTGCATCTTAAATAGCTATGAATCCGTGATGTGCCTTACCGTATTTGCTTTTCCCGGACTTTATATCGGATTTCATGTTTTATGAGTATTATGTTATAACTACCTGGTAGCTCGGATTGGTTTTATTCGGATTTCCTGTTTTATGATTCTCATGCCATGTCTATTCTTACCTGCTCTATCCTATCTGCCTCCTGAGTATTTCCTACTTGATATATGCATTATTGTGCTCACCCTGCTTCACCACTTGTTTTGCTTCTACACTCGCCTGGGAGTATTATTTGACTCCCCTGGATTCTCACGTCCAGGTCTTGGAGCTAGAGCGTGTGTTCAGAGTAACGCAGCAGTAGCGTGGATCTCCAGCCGACCGTCCTGAGCCACATCCTTCCAGGCCCCCTGTGAGTCTCTCGAGTTTTCCTTTTTAATCTCGTGAGTGTCCTTTTCTATTCATACTTGTACTTTTCCTTGTATACTTGTATGTGAGCTCCCTTTTGTACCGTTCACATATATTGTATATCTTTTGTACTCTCGCATTTGCGCATCTGTGATATAATATTATTGTAATATTGGATCACATCTGGTGATAATTCTGTAATTGTATATATGTGTTGGAATGTATAATGCACCATTTGCTTCCGTACTCTGATTCTTTTTTGTACTGATGCTTAGCGTATATACGGGAAGGTACTTCGGACTTACGTATATACGTTGCAGTGACGTCCCCGTATCGCCGGGATCGGGGCGTTACAGGTTGGTATCAGAGCATAGGTCAACTTAGGCTCGTCAGAGCTTAGGTCAGCTTAGGCTCTAAACCTCTTCAGTACGTCCAGAAGGCAAATCAATGGTAAAGCGATTTGCAACTGGAATACATGAATCTTGGTTATACATTCCAACTGCAAGTGCAGAGTTATCTATTTCTTGACTATCTTTTCTTTGATTTCAAATCCCTCCTTGACTATCTTTCCTTTGATTCCAAATTCCTCCTATCCTTTCCCTGTTTTGGTTTTATGAAGCCTTATACTATTTTAAGATATGACTAGACTAGAGAGGTAGTGGCTGGTTCAGAATGAAGCTATTATGTGATCTCTTCGGCCAATTCTATGAAGCTTGGTATTCTCCAGATCGATCTTGATCTGGCTATCTTTCAGAGGACAGCAGTCGGATTCTTAATTATCGGTCTTCTTTATTATGCTCAGGATTTTCGGGGTTTTCTTTATTTCACAGCCACGACATCATCAGTATTATTCAGCATTATTCTAAAGATTTATTACACAGCCACGACATCATCAGCCGGAAATGCAGAGTATGATTATTATTCAGTTGACTTGAGAGCCCTACCTATAGTGCTTCATATCTTAATTGGTATAAATTCCACCCTTGTCCCCTTTGTATTCAATTTGCCCCTTAACGAAATTGCGAGGACGCAATTTTTGTAAGGTGGGTGGATTGTAATACCCCGTTCCCCGGAATACGTACTTAGTTGCGTATTCAGATTTTCCGATCGTATTTTTTCGATTTGTTCCTGTATTTGTTTTGCTTTATGAATTCCTTATATGATTGTTTTGTCTTGGATTTGGATTCGTGGACTCGGAGTCAGTCCCAGTCCGAACCAGGAACTCGATTACAGTATATTATTCGATTTGGTCTTTCCGGTGATTAGATTTGACCGATTTTAGTTTTAAATATTATTTTCCATTATTATATATTTTCTATGATTTTCTAGATTTTTCTGGAATTAAAATGAATTTCTTCAAAACCGGTGTCGGCCAGTGCCGCTGACCGATTCCTGGATTTTTAATTCTCAAACAGTTAGAAATTTCATGATGGTCCTTTAGACAGTATCTTTTAGAATCATGTTTTCTACCTACATTCTTTTTCTGAGGATTTTATGATTTTATGAAAATTCCACCGGAGTCGGTATCGGCCAGTATCGCTGGTTGATTCCGGGACGATTTGAATTGAATTTCTGAATTCCGCTTTCACTTTACTTCTTAAAACCATATTTTATTCTTTAATGCATTTTCTGGGATTTTTCGGAATTTATCAAAATCCGGCCGACCCGGGGTAGACCGGTATCGGCGGTTGGCTTCTGGATTTTTAATTTAAAAATGAGATTTTATTTTTGAAAACCGATTTCATATTATTCATCAGGATGACGTTTTCCACCTCCGGGTATTTTTGGGGATTTTTCTGGGACAGTCGATTTTTCGCGACCATATTATAATATTATTATTTTTATCTTTTCTTTCTTTCTTTCTTTCCTTTCTTTTCCCTCAACCGACTTCACCAACTCCACCCACTCCCCTCCACGTGGGGAGACACACCCCCTCTCCCATCCATCAATCTCTTTTTCTCTTTTTCTTTTCTTTCCTTTTTCCTTTTCTTTCTCTTTTTCCTTCTTCCCTTTTTCTTCTCCTTCTTCTTCTTCTTCCTCTCCTGCGTGGGCGACACCCAACCGAGCCCCATCACCGGCCCGCCGGCGTCTCCGGCCACCACGACGCCGACGAGAGACCCCCCTCGAACTCCGGCCAACTCCTTCTTCTTCTTTTTCTTCCCTTTCTTTTTTTTCTTTTCTTTTCTTTCCTTTTTCTCTTTCTTTCTCCTCACCTTCGATCCGGCCACCACCTCCATCGCCGGCTCCCCTCTCCTCCGGCGCTGCCCCGGCGAGGGCAGACCGCCGCCGGCGTAAGGCCGGCGGCCTTGGGCGCGGCCAGGGGGCCTCGGGCCCCCTGTGCGCTGGTGTGGAGGGGGCAGGGCCCCCTCCTTTTTCTCCTCGGGGTGGCCGGCGCCACCCCGATTCTGGCCGCCGCCGGCGGCCGTGGGCGGCCAGGGGCCCGCCTGGGCCCCTGTGCCTGTGCTGAGGGGGGCAAGGCCCCCTCTTTCTCTGCTGGAGGGGGCACAGCCCCCTCCCTTCTCTGTTGAGGGGGCGCTGCCCCCTCTTTCTCTGCCGGCGGCCGGCGCCGCCCGGCGCCGCCGTCTGGCCGGCGGCCAGGGCCGAGTGCCCCCAATGGGGGTCACTGTGTGTGTGCGGGAGGGGGCAGCAGCCCCCCTTCTTTCTCTCTCTCTCTCCCTGGTTTCTTCTCTCTCTCTCTCTCTCTCTCCTGGGAGCACACTCCCTTTCTCTCTCCTGCTCCCTCTCTCTCTCACCTGACCACCTTCTTCTTCATCAACAACTTCCAACACTACCTCCATCACTCCTTCACTTGTACTCCTTTTTGGTAAGTAATTTCAATCACCTAGACTTGGTTAATTCTTAGCATGTTCAAGTATTCATATCTTGTACAAATTATGTCTTCAAACATGATATTTTGACCATCAAACAAAACCCTAGAAAATCTATCCTGTGTGCTGTTCCCAGTCGACTAGTCGACTTGACCTATAGATTAGTCGACTAGAAACCCTTAGTTGAAACGTAACCTTTCTGATTACACAGTTTTAGTCGACTTACCTTAGTTCCTAGTCGACTTGAGACCCTTAGTCGACTACACTTTTGACCCTAGTCGACTAACTCTTCCTGAATCAGAAACCCCAACTTTCTGTATCTCAGTTCTAGTCGACTTGACCATACTATTAGTCGACTTAGAGTATCTGTTAGTCGACTACCTATTTTACTCCAGTCGACTAACTATTCCCTGAAACCAAACCCAACTCTCTGTTACACAGTTTTAGTCGGCCAGACCCTACTGTTAGTCGACTAACTCCACTATTAGTCGACTACTCTTCCATCCTAGTCGACTAACTTTGCCTGTCTGTCATAGTTGATTCCTTTCTTGAATATGAACCTTATCCTCTAGACTTATATCATATGTTGGTGTTACTTGACTTGTCACTTGACAAACATCATCTTCCCTTCTCTCTTTCTCTCTCCTCTTCACTCTACATATTTATATCAGGTTTTGTGGCGCATCCCAAGCTTCCGTGGATTTCGGATATTTCGGTATATTGGTGACTCAGGCGAGTGTTCTCACTCGCTACCCTCTTGCTTTACCATTCCATTGATTATGATAGTATTCTCGCTCTAGTCTTCATGTATTGTATTTCATGCTTTATATCTTTTATTGCTTTATGCTATGCGTGGCTGACCCTTCGTGGTCATTGGACTTGTTGGACTTTGGACCATTGCTTTTACATTACCACTTGGCATTATTTTAGACCTGTCAGTATGTGCTACCATTTATCATATGTATATCACTTGGCAACTGTGTTATCATCTAACCACCTGCCATGCCACTATTTGGCAAGACCCTTTTATTATGTCATGACTTACCTGACTACTATCCATTCTTGATATGCTTGGTTGTTTACTAAATATCACCACTCTGTCATGCTATCACTTGACACCCAGCATGATGACTTGACTTGTGATTATCATCTTTACGGGGACCTTGACTTATGATTCTGTGTCATGATCAGTGACCTGTTTTCCTGCTTTACATGCAGTGACCTGACTATATAGTACTTATGTACTCTTTATTCCTGATCATGTCTATTTCCTGTTTTTCCGTAAAGTGATAATTAAACTAATGAATCCTAAAAAGGACAACTTGTATTGGGTCGGGGGAAACATGCGGATATCGATATGTGTTCGTGTTTACAGTGGTATTAGGTATATTGTACAATCATGTTCCGTCTGACCTGAGGGCCTCCAGGGGACCGAGGGGAGAGCTGGCTCCCTTATTCCTGTTATTATAGGGCATACATAAGTCCCTCCTGTTAGGCCTTGCGGCTGGTTCCGTCACCATGCAACGGAACACCCTGGACCGTGGTCCCGGGCATGCACGGGACCCACTATAAACATAGTTCGTTGATACCCCCGTTGTTTCCAATAACAACCTCGACTTGCTTATATATGGATGTATGTGAGTTGGCCGTACACCGAGACACATACCGAGATATATGGGCAAGACGAGTAATAGTAAAGTGTCATAATAACCGGCTCTTTAAGTTGTAAGTAGAGGTATGTGGAATGGGACGCATACCAAAGCCTGCATCTTAAATAGCTATGAATCCGTGATGTGCCTTACCGTATTTGCTTTTCCCGGACTTTATATCGGATTTCATGTTTTATGAGTATTATGTTATAACTACCTGGTAGCTCGGATTGGTTTTATTCGGATTTCCTGTTTTATGATTCTCATGCCATGTCTATTCTTACCTGCTCTATCCTATCTGCCTCCTGAGTATTTCCTACTTGATATATGCATTATTGTGCTCACCCTGCTTCACCACTTGGTTTTGCTTCTACACTCGCCTGGGGAGTATTATTTGACTCCCCTGGATTCTCACGTCCAGGTCTTGGAGCTAGGAGCGTGTGTTCAGAGTAACGCAGCAGTAGCGTGGATCTCCAGCCGACCGTCCTGAGCCACATCCTTCCAGGCCCCCTGTGAGTCTCTCGAGTTTTCCTTTTTAATCTCGTGAGTGTCCTTTTCTATTCATACTTGTACTTTTCCTTGTATACTTGTATGTGAGCTCCCTTTTGTACCGTTCACATATATTGTATATCTTTGTACTCTCGCATTTGCGCATCTGTGATATAATATTATTGTAATATTGGATCACATCTGGTGATAATTCTGTAATTGTATATATGTGTTGGAATGTATAATGCACCATTTGCTTCCGTACTCTGATTCTTTTTTGTACTGATGCTTAGCGTATATACGGGAAGGTACTTCGGACTTACGTATATACGTTGCAGTGACGTCCCCGTATCGCCGGGATCGGGCGTTACAGCGGGGGACGGCAAGGGCGTCGCGGGGGGACGGCGAGCGCGAGAGAGAGAGAGATCAGATCTGATCTCTCTCTCTCTCCCTCATCGCGTTTTTAAGGGCGCAGTCACGGGTCGCTGAGTCAGCCCGGATCGGGTCCGAGTCGGACCCGATCCGGGCCGACTCGGCGATACTTACCTGACTCGGGCCACCGAGTTGGACCGAGGGGGCCGAGTCGGATACGACTAGGCCGAGTCGTATCCGACTCGGCCGAGATTTTGATCCCTGTTGGAAGGTGCTGCTACCTGTAACTTGGTTGGTGAACACAGCGTTCTAGACAAGAAAAATGTGAAATGCAGCATCAGTACTCACCGCTCAGAAGGTCTTCTTGATTGTGTTCACGTAAGCATTTGGGAACCTGCTAAGACTGCATCGTTTGGAGGTCACATGTACTTTGTCTCTTTTATTGATAATTTATCTAGGCATTGTTGGATATATCCAATGAGACAAAGGTATGAAGTCCTAGATATGTTGGTGAAGTGGAAAGGAAGAATGAAGAAGCAGACAGGTAGGAAGATCAAGGAGCTACAGTTTGGTAATGTTGAAAGATCCATGAACCAATTCCTACGATTTGGCCAGAACACTAGTATTGGTACTCACTTCACAGAAGGTATACATGGGTTGTTAAGAAAGTAAATCGTTCCTTACTGGAGAAGGTTCGGTGGTTATTGTCTAATGCACAATTAGACAAATCGTTTTGGGCTGAGGCAATTGTGTATGCTAGTCATCTCATAAATGGATCGATTGCGATAGGAGGTAAAACTCCATTGAAAATTTGATCTGGGAAAGCTACTCAAGATCATGGTTTGCTGCGAGAATTTGAAAATCCGACCTACTTTAGTGCTAAAGATGGCAAGGTGAATCCGCGAGTAAAGAAGTTTGTGATTTTTGGTGTCAAGAGAAATATGAAAGGTTACAGATTATGGGACACTGAAAACAAGAAGGTCGTGTTGAGTCGGCATGTCACGTTTGATGAGACTTCAGTGTTGAAATCTACCGTCTCTTAGTAGGAGGAGAGGACGAAGACCAAGGAAGTATCGAGCGGGTGGAGGTTGATGCTACTCCACCATCTCCAGTTGGTTCGGTATCAGTGAAGACTTCACCAGATGTAACACCATGTGAAGATCATGAAACCAGGGTTGATACTGAACAGGTTGAAGACATTGATGAAAATGTTGAATTGTTTGCAGCCATTGGAACCAAGATAAAACCACGCACGTGGGTGAAGAAGCATGAATCAAGCTTGTAACCGCGACAAGCTTAAGTTGAAGGTCGTTGTTCTCCATGATGGTAGTGAGGAGATTCATATGACTCAGCCAGATAGGTTCGCTGCTGAAGATTCAGGTACAGGTGCTTGAACTTGATGGAGCTCATTTAAATGAACTACGGTTGGCTTGATCGTTTGGGCAAGGTACGTAGGCAGCCGTAAAGGCGCAGCCACATTTGGTGATACAACCTGTATGAAACTGTTTTAGGTTCTCGAGAAGCTGATTGAGACTTCACGTAGAGGTAAAAAGTTGGAATTCACGTAGAGGTGAAGAGTTAGACTTCACGTAGAGTTGAAGCATTGTGATCTTGATGAACAGTTGATCTTCTGGTGAGAAGATGATTAAGTTTGCATAATGAGGGTGTGCATCCAGTTTGTTGAAGCCGATGATGGTGTTCGGTGTGCTCTACTCAGATTTAATTGGACCGTCAGCTGAAGACATGTAGACTGGAAAGAGCCAGTCAATTGGAGAGTCAGTGTTGACTCATGATGAGTTCTTCGTGAGGTCATGTAGTTGCTGAGTTGGAGACACGTTCGGTGATCGGCATGTATGAAAGTTCTCCTAAGGTGAAGTGTAGGAAAGGCATGTGTGGTGCATCCCAGTTGATACCTGAGCTGAAGTTGGAAGCTTACAATTGATATTGGAGTTTAGTGAGAGTTGCAAGTGGCGATGACAAACTTAGTTTGGGTCTAGTGAGATCAATAGAGATCAATTGTACGTGTGCTGGCGATTCATTTGAAGGAACAGGTTTCGTCTGTTGGCTCAAGTCGAGATCGTGTATCGATTTCGCCGAGATCGTGTGTCGATTTCGTCCGGAGCGCTCAAGCCGAGATCGTGTGTCGATTTCGCCGAGATCGTGTGTTGATTTCGCCAGGTGATATATTGGAGTTTGTTAGAGTTCGGCTCAGATTTGAAAAATCTTCACCGAGGTGGAGAATTGTAGGGAGAGAAAGGAGATGACAGCTTGATGAAGCTTGTGGAATCCAACTTGGATTCGGACTTCGTTTCTGAAAAGGAGTCGGATCCAATTGGAGTTTCTTAATAGGCAAATTGCTTCTCCTTTTAGGATTTGGATTCCTTTTCAGAGTTGGGATCAAATCTAATTGGGGTTTCCTAAATTCCTGGGACTCTGTGGCTATAAATAAGGACTAGAGCCCTCATGTATTGTATCCCTGAAAAATCCCTCTAAAAATCTCCCTTCAAAATTCCTTAAAGAAAGGAACAAGTTGTATTGATTGTTGAATCAATAAAAATCTCTCCCTTGCCTCGAGGACGTAGGCAAATTACCGAACCTCGTTAAATACTGTGTTGATTGCTTTTCTCTCTTATTTTCTTATTCTTGTGCGTGTTGGGTACATCTCCGGTTGCATCTGTCTCCGTCTGGTTGGTGGATTCCTCAAGAGGTTGCCGAGGGCGCGCGCGCAACAAGTGGTATCAGAGCCATGCCCTGAATTTAATCGTGTGTGTGGGTGATGTTTGACGACATAGATCTCCCCAATGGAGCAAAAGCGCAATGGGCCTGGCCACCCCACTGGCGCAAAAAAGGCGCAATAGGCCCCTGTGAAGCTAATATTGGGCTCTCGAGAAATTTAATAGTTGTGCCTCCTTTGCAATGGGCATGCAGCTCCCCACGCAGTGTAGAGAGTGACCGACTGCAGTTGGTGCTTCACATAAGGTGTGCTGCCACCTCACGCAGTAAAGAGTTAGATCTCGATGGAGCATTTGATCTTCCAGTATAAAGATAGTTGAGCTTGCAGGGACTCTTTGTTCGAGGGGGGATTGTTGGGATTTAGGTCGAGCAAATAGTCCCACATCGGCTAGATGTGGGGATGGTCTTGGGTTTATAAGTATTTAGGCAACTCCACCTAGAATGCTAGTTTTTTGCGATGGTGCCCCAAGTCCTTCACAGTAAACACCTCATCATCTTAACCATTATAATAATACAGATATTTATGATGAACTACAAGGTGACAGTTTGGAGGCAAAGTTTATAAAATAATAGTCTATCGCTTACAAAAGAATGAGGAAAAAATAGCTGATTGGGATTGCTTTAGTATGTTTAGTTGTGGTTGTTTTGTTTTATTTATTTAGTCTCATATCGGTTGTGATAGGAAACTTCTTAGCGTGTGGCCCTATTTAAGGTCAAGATATGTAGTTCATTTGAGTAGACTATGATGATTTGATTAATTGAAACCTTTCATTTAGCATGTTGATGTGCTATCCAACTTTGAATATATACATGATGATGTGCAGAGTGGGAAAGAGATCTCCTGGGTGCTGAAATCCAAATCAATCTTTATCCTCTTTTTTTCCTCTAAAATCCTAATTTCTTTCCCTATTATACTTCTCCAATTTACATCAATGTGGTATCAAAACTAGAAATCTTACTCTTTTCTTCCTCCACAAAAAAACTCTCTCCCACAGATCTCAAAATCCTAGTTCTACCTCTACCTCTTTCTCTTCTCTTATTTAGTATTAAAAAAAGTAAAAATCAAAAAAAATCAAAAATCAAAAAAATAAATTACTGATGATCTTCCCCGCATCTCCCCTTCTAATGAACCCAAGTTCCAGTGGCTTCTGCCGCCTCCACCACGTACCCTCGTCGACCTCCCGCCTTCGTCGTCATTCAGTGGCTCCTCCGACGACCTCGCCGGTTGGATCCGACCTCCTTTGACCTTGCCGAGCACCACCGGCTGCATCCCGATTTCATCACAGCAGTGACACCCTCCACCACAACCACAGTCACCAGGTCTGCCATCGTCATCAACCCCCAACTCCATTGCCTCCTCGCCAGCCCTCTCCATATCTGACATTTCCGACGCCAGCAGCCCCCTCGCCAACGCCTCCATCGCCCAAGTTATCGCTGCATTGTTCTCGCCGCCGTCTCGCTCAGATCCATCGACAATTGCCACATTCTTCTCTTCACAGAGCCCACATTGTGCCTCCTAATTCCACTGGAGGCCTCCTCAATACCAACCACCTCCACCGCTAACGCCTTCGTCCTCCCAGTTCCACCTCAACTGCCCTTGTCGCCATTGTGTTTGCCGTTCTCGCTCTCGCCGGATATCCTCGCCGCCGTGCACTGTTCCCACACCACCACTGCCCGTGGTCTCGGAACCCTAGCTATCGAACAAAGGAGGAAACTGCTATGTTTAGTTGATATCAGGTTTGTTTGAACAATAACCTGATCTGAACTGTTGGGTTTAATTTCTCTTTTGAATCCACTTAGTCTTATCTGGTTTAAGTGAAGTTAAGAGGATACGAGTCTGACCAGTTCTCTACCCGAACCGCCTCGTCGAGCCGATGCTCAGGACTTTCATGGGCGACTTTCAGCTTTCCGGTGTGGATATGTTCTCGAGGAATCTTAGAGAAATATTATACTCGAGTGTGAACGACTCCCCTCAGGTGACTCCTAATTTGAGCTACTTTGTCAATTGTTAAATTCTTGACAATTACTATTAGACAAAATTTGATAGTTACACTGTTGATTGATTTCCTCTAGAAATTGTATCAAGCGTCATTTTCTTTTTATTTAGAATTTGTACTTTTTAGAAAATTTTAATTCTCATCATTTAGCACATTAATTTAGCTTTGTTTGAGTATAGAATTCATGTTGCATCTATGAGTTTGTTTTGTCGTGCATTAGTATTAGCACGCGTTCATTTGGCTAGTCGAGCCAACATGGAAGAGAACCTCGAGCAAGCAAAACTTGACCTTATCCTCGGGCTAGCTCAAGATTGTAATTCACACATTAAAGAGCATAGAATCACGAGGTGAGAGTGGACATATTAATAGTGTTCCTAGTGATGATGTTAGACACTCGAGTAGTTGATGATGTTTACGTTTCCTCCACTATTACTAGTGTCGTTGAAATCAACTAGCCAATTCTAATACACAGTTTCATGAGTTTTCTGAGAGTACCAGTGATGATGTAGATGTGCAAGTCAAGTCTAGCACATCTATACCTACCGACTTTCATACTCATGATAATGACACTAGTGATATTGAGTATGAGCCAGTAGTTGAGTCCACAGTGACTACTTTCAGTTACCCTCCTTCTAGTCACCCTTTGGAGTTCTTTACTATGATTCATCGAGAAGTGTTTGACTTTTCTTCTTTTAGTGGGTGTTTACAGATTTATCCTGAATCTAATGTCCCACTAACAGCGTTTGTTGCACATCTTCTTAGGCATCCTATATATCCCTTTTGCTTACATTTAGGAGTTACCTAGAGTATCTCCTACATTGCATTTACATGTTGCACTTGATGATATCACTAGATGGTTAGTAAAATGCAATGATAACTACATATTTTCTGCATGCACATATAGTGTATTGCAGAAATTTGCAGTTGACAGTGAGGTGATTATAACGAGTCAGTCTGAAATCGTGAGGAAGTTGCATGTTTGGTATACAGGTCCCTATAGGGTTCTAAAGAGGAGTGCTTTTATTACCAATGAGCTGGACATCTCATGGGATTCTGATATTGATTCAATTTTCAATGGGGATAAGTCGTTTATGCCTGCTGCCTGTGCTATGTTCGAGTTTCCGTCGACTGCTACTGATCCATCACGGGAGTCTGTTCCACCTCCACCATCTTGGTTTAGAAGTGACACGTGAATATCGGCTCCTCAACCTCCACCATTACCCGATTAAGATGATACATGTGAAGAGACAGTTCAGCTCACCCGGTCATGCTTGCCATTTGCCATCACCACATTCACGGAGATGAATGCTTCTAAGCTGGGGAGATAATGGGGTTTGCTTTAATATCTTTAGTTGTGGTTATTTTGTTTTATTTATTTAGTTTCACATTGATTATGATGGGGATTTTAGTATGCGGACCCTATTTAAAGTCAAGACTTGTAGTTCATTTGGGTAGACTATGATGATTTGATTAATTGAAACATTTTATTTAGCATGCTAATATACTATCCAATTTTGAATTTTTGCATGGTGATGTGCAGAGTGGGAGAGAGATCTCCTGGGCGTTGTAGCCTGAATCGATCTTTATCCTCTTCTTTCTTCCTCCCTAATTTCTGTCCCCTTTCTTCTTCTCCATTTCCATTCTACATCAATAGCATTGTAATAATTTCAGCAAGAACTGTTGATAAACAAGTGGAAAGGTCGTACTCTATTTGTAGTAATCACTCAGGAACAGTGGATCACCTCCTTTTGCATTGGCCAGTAATAAAAGTTGTTGAGATGCTTTCTTTAGTTTTGATGTCCGTGGTTCTTAGGCACTGAATAAGTGCCAAGCCTACAATCTGAAGATAAGAACTGAAGAAGACATGGGATTCAAGGAAACAAAACGAAAGAAATCATGGATTTTAAAAGACTCACTTTAGCCAAGACATTCGTTTGGGCAGGTAACTCTATGGAATCAGAAGAAGAGAGACTGCATGGCCAGTCAACATTAAGCGAGATGAAGAACTAGATGCAAATACCTTCTTAGGAGGCTGCTAGCAACTTCAGAGAAACAAAAAGGACAATGGACAGGCTGCCGTCTAAAGTGTTTCGGGGTCATTAAGGATTATCCGACTCACAATTGTGTAGACCCAAAAAGTCCTGTAGAGATGATTTTTATCTTACTAGATATAATTTGTGTAAGAATATGGTCTGTTCAATAAACTGGTTTTCGGTTATATCTCTGATATAAACTTTGGTGAGCTACAGCATGTACCAACGGTAATAGTTTCCACAATTTGCAACCTAACAGATAAAGAGGGACCTTTTGCTGTTTTCCAACAGAACTAATGTCAACAACAGAATCTATGGCCTTGTTTGGCAACAAAAGTTAGCGAGAGTTAGGCTTGTAACTCTTTCCAATTCTCCCAAACACTTGAAAATGGTAAGAGTTAGAAGAAAGAGAAATTGGGCATTTTAAAAAAAATGATGGTGCAATGCTTAGCTTGTCCCGTCTCATGAAGTTAAGGGATGTTAGCAAAACCTCCTCCTAGTTAGTGTTATCAACACCTTCATCTCCCTTTCAAAGTTCATAAAACCCTACACCCTTACCACCTATAGCCAGACAACCCATAACTCCTTACTCTCTTTCAACTAGTTATGAAGCAATCATTTCTCAAATCCATTCTTAGGTTCTCTGCTAAAAAACCCATAGCCAACATTCTTAACTCCTCTAGCCAAACAAGACCTATAATTACTTCTAGAAGCAAATAGTTTAGAGCCTTCTCCCAATATGGGTGTTTTAGTCACTGGTTAAACTTAGAATAATCCATATAAGGACCGATAAGTTTGCACTTTCAAGGTATCAACTAAATCATAATAAAATATTAATTTTAGATCCTAATTGAAATTCTTTCAAATATAATTCAAATCTTAAGAATCTTACAAAATCCTATTCAATCAACTATTATACTAAAATATCTCTTTTCTCATTTTATTAAAAGCATATACCTTTACAACTATAGTTATAAAAGGCACATTCAAAAGATAATTGTAAACTTTTGTCAAATAAATATTCAAAATAAAAAGTATAAATGATGAGGACATCATGCCACCGCCCAGGAGCAGGTTCGATCGAGTATACTTCAGGAGGCGACACGCTGGTCTTCTATGGCTTTAGATGGGACTTGTTTCAGGCTTTATTGATAGCAGATATTTTTAGCTTATTTGTTTTCCTTTTATTTTGTTCTTTTGTGGACGTTTAGTACCACATCGATTATTTTTCAGTAGTCCTCTTTTTTTAAAGCCTATATAAGGCCCCCTAGACTATCTTGTCGAAATCAATGAATGAATGATTAAAACTTTTCCTCAAATTATTTGTTAAATTCTTGAGTTCAGCTGCTCTCGAGTTTAGGGTGAGAAGCCCGTGTAAGGGGTGAAAACCTAAATCTTTTCTTATCCTCAATTTAAATTTTGGTTTCGATTTGAAGGTGATTGCGATCCAGGTGGTTTTACATCATTTTGGTATCAGAGCACCGGTTTTCAATCCCCTTCAAATATTGGCTGTTCCAAACTTTTCTTCCAATCTCCCAAACCCTAGATCTATCCCAGCTCCAGATTTAGATTATTCAACAAAAAAAAAGTACACTGTTTCAAAAAAAAATCGTCGAAAAATCCCTGATAATTCACCAACCCGCACTGTTCATCTTCCCCCAAATCCCTTCAATTTCCGCCACCACCCTCCACCGCCCTGTTTTCCGCCGCCATCGCTGCACTGTTCACCACCGTCGAAGCCTGACAGCGCCCGAGGACATCGGCTCCATCAAGCATCGTTCAGGACTCGTCTCTGACATCCTTCACCGACGAGATCTGCCATCGCCATCTCCGTCCTCCGTCGGCGTCGTCATCAGAGATCAACGCCGCGCCTACACCGCCCATCAAGCAGCACCACCACCGACGCTGCCTCCTCCATCGTCATCAGAGATCTCGTACCTTCCTCCGCCGCCGACAGCAACATCACCGCGCCTCCACAGTGTCACCAAACCTCACCGTGCTCCGTCGCCTCTCAAGATCTAGAACCTCGAGGGCGCCCAGATCTCATCGCCGACCTCCCTCCTCTACCCCGCCAACACAGTTCGAAGCCGCCATCATCAAAGCCGCCGCCGCTGTTGAAGATCGCCGCCGCTGTTGAAAATCTCCGCCGCTCCAGTCGAAAGAGAGATCATCGCCGCCGCCACCGCCTTCGTTCCACCGTTGCCCTAGCCTGGAATCGGGAAAGGGACTGAGCTTCAGAGATAAACCTGACCCTACTGCATAAAGGTTGGATCGGATCCAAACCCAACCCAGTCCATTTGATTCAGCTTTAGCCCGGGTTCAGTGACGTGTACCCGAGTCACACCACTGAGTCAACTCAGTCCTGGGATTATTCTGACTCAGTTCAAAGCAACGCAACACTTCAGACGGCCGTCCAGGGTTCGTTTCAAGTCCGAATTGACCCGTTTTCGAGGCAGTGGATTCGTGACGACCAGTACTACACGCCTACAACAGTCTCATTCAGGTTTGAGTTACGGTCATCTTCTCAGGTAACTTTGAATATTCTGTCAGTAATTCCTGCCATTTAATTTAAATAGCTAGTCCTTCCAATCTGTCGCATGATAGAACTTATTGACTGTTGCCCACTAAATAAGTGAGTTGTGTGATTCTGATCTTGAGTGGTAACCGACCTAATATTAATTGTGCAACTAAATAATTTGAATTTGTGATACTTGATATATCTTGAAGTTAACTGTATCAGCACGTGTCTTTATCACTGTCTCCACATTATAAGTTTCTTAATCACGTGTTAATCTAAGTAGCTTAAAATTAGTATTATTTTTACCATTCTAATCTCTGACTCCTCCTGCATAACATACATATCCTAAGGACAGCTTGCATTTAGGTCAGTGAGAATCTTGCATGCCTACTAGAAGTGGTAGAACTTTCTCTGTAGGTGAAACTTCAGCACCAATGGACCCTAGCATTCATGATACCCTTAACACAATCCTACAAAAGATAGAGAGCATGGACAGGCAACTACAAGAAGTTAAGGATCAGGTTGATGTCAACTGTAGGGATCTAGCAACCAGAATTGGTAGGCTAAAAACCAATAGGAGAAGATTCAGGGATGATGAAAGTTCTCGAAATGACAGTAGGTCTCCCAGGCGTGAGCAAGGCCCATCTTACCAAACAACTGATGCCGATGCCCAGTATATCAGGAGCGTTAAAGTCGATGCTCCTTTTGACGGGGCGTTTAGACCCTCAGGTCTATATAGATTGGCAGTTGGCTATGGACCGATATTTTCGTTGGCATGACATGTCTGAGTCAAGAAAGGTTCGATTGGCCGTAATGAAATTAACGGGACAAGCTGGGCAATACTGGGAAAACTTGGAGAGGATGATGAGGTACAGAAGGGAGACCCCGTGGACACTTGGGAAAGCATGAAAGAGAAGTTTATGATGAAGTATGTTCCACCATCATTAGTCAACAATTGTTGGACAAATGGAATCGATGGACCCAAGGAAACAAATCAGCCGCTGATTACATTGCTAAGTTTGATGAATATCTGAATCGGGTGTGGCGCTATCGAGTTAGAATCTCCCGAACAGACCCTATCTAGGTTCAGGTCCGGTCTTAGGGATGATTATCGCTGAGAGCTCATTGCTCGAAGCATCACGACTCTAGAGCAGGCATATCAGCTAGTCACCGACTTAGATGAGTCTCGAGGATCCTATTTTAACCGAAGTAACTTAAGGATAGCTCTAGAACCAACTACTGGCCAGCCAAGCTTTAACCGAACACTTCCTACCCCAAGTAAACCTGCCTCCAGTTCCTCTAGCGTCAAACCAGCAGGTCCTTCTGGTGCAAAACCCTTTGCATCCGAAAAGAGACGGTAAGTGAACCAGGAAAAGTCAACCCTAGAATCCAATGTTACAGGTGTCAATGGTATGGTCACCTTGCCAGCCAGTGTCCGAGTCAAACTAAACCCTCTTTGTGGAAGTTCCTATGAAGATATAGAAGGAGAGGATGATGGGGAGAGGTTGTGCACCAACAAGATGATGACTCAGATGCCTCTGTCGAAGAGTACGAATTCAATGGGTGCATCAGAACTGGAAAATATGAGCCTACCTCCTGGTGTAGCTCGCACCCAATTAGGAGTGGTTAGATGTACTTTAACCCAGCCTGAATCACTCAACGACTGGAGAAGGACTGCCATATTCCAAACTTGCACAAAAATTGGCAATAAGAACTGCAAGGTAATAATGGATAGTGGCAGCTGCATCAACGCTGTGGCATCAAAGTTAATCACCACCTTGGGAATGACACGGTGAAGCATCCAAACCCCTACAAGGTTACATGGATCGATGCTACATCTATCGATGTTCAAGAGAGATGTCAAATTCCCATCCAGTTTGCCACATACACAGAAAATGTGTGGTGTGGACATACTCCCATGAATGTAGGTCATATCATTTTGGGTCGACCGTGGTTATTTGACCTAGATGTGACCATACATGGACGTACCAATCAGTGTTCGTTCGTATAATGGAAAAAAGGTGAAGATTATACCAATCAACCGAAGCCGCCAACCCGAGAGAAAGAGGCTGATAAAGGGAAAGATAAAGTGGACGTTATAAATCCAAAAAAAGGGTTGATAAGGGCAAAGGTAAGATGGAAATTAATTTGATTAACCACAATCAAATTGAAAAGAGCTTGCAGGATGGTTCTACTTGTTATGCTCTCGTGACTCGAGAGGCTAGCCGGGATAACGAGGAGCAGATTCCTGAGCACATTAAATCAATTCTGGAGGCGTTTTCTGAAACCCTCCACAAGATCTACCAGGTGAGTTGCCCCCTATGCGAGACATTCAACATGCTATTGACTTAGTCTCAGGAGCAACTTTACCAAATTTG